>CAIGRQ010072804.1:0-22561 GCA_903798375.1 Fraxinus sp. D2006-0159 | reverse complement strand
TGCACACAAATAAGTCGTTTTGTAAGAATAAAAGAAAAATCTAACAATCATACGTGATACGGTAAATTATACCAAGGGTTCCAAATCTTTCAAATAAAGAACAGTGAATCTCAAACCTTTCATTTTTACGTTTAAAATCTCAAATTTTTAAGTTAAAATACGCAGAACGAGATCCCTTTTACAATTTCCATCCAAAAAAACATCAGTTCACCTAAAAGTCACACGTTGAACAACATTTGATCAAATTAAGAAAGGGTCAAATGATCTTTCCATATTTCTTTATTTGAACCAATTAAAATGATTAGAAAAGAGATACGGAAAAAGTATGAAAATAATTTAAAAAATTGATTATATAAAAATAGTCCGAGTCTCATTGTATCGATTCAAATGAACAAGCAACATTATTTTTTTATATAAAAAGTGATTGTCGTAATTTACCTGTGTCCTAAAACCAATACATATTTCCAACCCAAACGTGAGATAATAAAAATAATTATTACTTTGAAAAAGGATTAATACTTGTCAAGAATTCTAGATATTTTTTTATTTCCATTTAAAAAATTGAAAGCCAACTTTGAAAAAAATTGAACTGCACTACTATTCAAAGTCCCACAAATAAAAATAAAATAAAATATAGTCCTTGTTGTTGAAATAATCAAATATATAGTCCTTCTTGTTAAAATAACCAAATTATAATTTTAAGTCGTATATTTGGGTGTAAAAAGAAATAGAGAAGATAGCCCACAAAATTTATGAGTTTGCTTTTATAAGTTTGACAAAATACTTGGAATGTTCCAGAAGTATGGTTGCTTAATATTTAGTCACGTTTGATCGGGATTACAATTTAAAATTTTGAAAATATCATAAATTTTTTTTTTTTATGACTCAGGTGTCATAGCTTTGCCCGACTAATTATGAAGAGTGACGGCCTTCCCCCCTGATTCACCACTCAAGTTAATTCGAATGCGGTCACAGCTTATACGCACTTGGACATGACATTCGACGATTCTTCTCTATGTGGACCTCTGTCTTCTAACATTTAAATGTTGCCTTCCAGCTACCGTGGAGATTCGAATCTTCATTGTTCCGTAGAGAATCCTCCTACTTTACCACTGCACCATATCCGTAGAGACCGTAATTTTTAGAAGATAAACAAATGATCCACCCAGGATTAACACGGTCCAACAGTTGTCAAGGGAACACAAAACATGTCATCACATGCAACACTTTAATTGCACTAAAATATTATGTAATACTGTTGAAGAAAAAATAAATAAATAATTGTTCTTATATAATATATCAACTCGATGAGGGGGCTCGTCATTTATTTACAATATTCCATTTTTTCTACGAATAAATGTAATCAATGGGAATAACTTGAATATCTTAATTAATTTATGTGCGTTTATAATAGATTTTTTAAATAAATACTTATTATATTTATTCCCAAGTTACTACTTACTCGATAAAAAAGTCGCTCAATGCCCATTCTTTTTTATTATCGAGTTAATTAAATAAATACTCATTATAAGTACCTATTTGTCTATCGTTAAAGTAGAAAATAAGTTTTGAAATAGTGAGTTTTTGAAAAATAAGTAATTTTAAAAATGTGAAAAAAAATTTTAGTTTACATGCAAAATACTTTATTGTGAAACTGTGTAAATGAAAACGAAATTTAGAAAAAAACAGATTTGAAATAATGGTAAACAAACAACCAAGTCACTACTTGCTAAACAAAAAAAATACGTCCATTGCTCACTCATCTATTCAACTGTTACCCGTCCATCGCTAGATGAAATCATGTGGATGGATGGTAAACGGTTGAACATATGAGCGAGCAATTGATAACATTTTTTGTTCGATAAATAGATAGTAACATAGGATTGAGTTTAAAGAGTATTCATTAGTTATCTCTACAATTTATCTTCGTCAAAATGACATGTCTGATTTCTTTTGGTCACATGGCAACTTTCGTCAAGTATGACTAATGAATTCCGCTCCAAGTGATAGATGGGTAACCATTTGAACATACGGGTGAGTAATGAATAACTTTTTATTTATTTATTTAATAAGTAAATTATAGTCTATTGATATTTTTAAATAGATGCATGACTATTGAGGTGTCTCCAATCATCGTCAATTTGATAATTAACCATAACTGAACTCAACGTTAAATTATAATTAGTGAGAAAGATGTACTTCTATTTAATGACGAGAAAGATCACTAAATTCTAATGATTTTGATTGAGACATTGATGGATTAAAGTGAAAATAAGTTTCGAAGTCAATAATATATTTTGGTCAAATGTTTATTTATTAGAGGATTGAGAATTACCTTATGAATATTAGAATTATTTCAAAAATCGTATTAAATGGCACATTACGAACTTGAGAAAAAAATAATTTGAATAAACAAGTTCGAGTTATGACACATTAAACTAAACTAATTGATGGACAATGTTAGTTTTCAAATTAGACCGTATTACTTTAAGGATATTGAGCATGTTTGGTAGTTCATACTTAATTATGTATATTAAGCTCAAGCATTTTTTTTTTAAAATAAGTCAAACTAAGTTAGAATCAATCAAAGAAAATTATAGCTAAACGAATTTTTAAGAAACTAATTCCTCTTTTACTAATTAACAAGTTTTGAGATTCTAAAGGTTGAACCCTAACCTTGAAGGTCTCCCACCGTCCTGTCCCTAGAGTATTGTGGAGGAGGTAAATCGTGGAATGTGTCTCAGCAAATCAAGGTACAACAATTTTTGAGATTCTAGATCATTGTCTAGTTGATTTTGACGTAAAACCAGCCTTGGTCAAGAGTAAGTATTTCAATATTAGACGTAGTCGAGGTGTCAAAATCACGATAATATCGGTCAAAACTCGTTTTAGACATGTTGATTAAACAATACCTCATACCTAATTGGACCACGATTTTTAATAGAGGGACCAATGAAAGTTCAATTATCCCCTAACTTGAGAGAGAAAGAAAGATTCTTAAATTGACCAATGCTAATTACATGTATTATATAATAATTACCATTAATTACCTTTAAGAAAATCTATTAAACCAGTTACAATATTTTTTAATTATTTATTTTTATCGGAACTATCGAGTCTTCATCTTGTCGATGAAATTAAGAATGCAAAAGATTTTCGAGAATTGCATTAATTTGTGAAAATTATACAATAGATAGAATTATTTGAGTCAATAATATAGTAAGATTATTTAATTTTGATTTCTACATTATTCTTGAGATTTTTTAGTTGTAAATTAAAAATAAATTAAAATTTATAGCTATAACATCAAATTGCTGTATGACACTTTGCCAACTACCTTTTAAAATATAAGATCACGTGATTTGCGTCAAAAAAATCATTAGCATGACATAGTATTAAGCTCTTGTTTGATCTTTATAATTTGAAAAAAAAATGATTTTGAAATAATATTTTTTAAGAATGAATGGTTAAAAAATAATAATTTTTTTTTTTGAATTTACGTGTAATATTTTTTTATTGAACAAATGTATGATTGATAAGAACATTAAAAAATGTGTTAAAATTTAATGGGGACCAAGGCTAGAATTAAAAAAATATTATATAAACGAGAAAGAATCTAAACAATAGTGTCTAAAGTTGAACCTACGGTGACATCTAAGTATATAATTTGAGATAGATTAAGTTCTTGTTTGACGTAGATTAGAATTAAATTTTTAGTCCATGTTCGGTATATATTAAAATTTTCATTCTCATTCTTCTACTCATTTTTAACCATACATTTTTTAATAAAATAATATTTTTCATTACATCAATAACTTTTTCTTCTTTTTCAACCACACATTCTCTATTAATCTACCATTCCAAAATACATTCTTTCAAAATAATGTGGCTCGAACACACTCTTAACAAATTTTGATAAAAATTGATAAAATGTATAATTTAAAAGTTAGGGTTAATACCTTAAATAGTTACTGAACTTTGCCAAAAGTTCCCTAAATAGTCGCTGAACTTCAACATTTCCCTAAATAATCATTGAACTTTGCCAAAACTTCCCTATATAATTGCTCAATTTTGCAAAAAGTTCATAGGGGGTCACTGAACCATTGATGTATGGGGTCCCAATTTGTAAAGTTCGGTGACCTCCGGGAAGTTTTGGCAAAGTTTAGTGACTTCCTGGGAACTTTTTGTAAAGTTCAATGACTACTTAGGGAAGTTTTGAAGTTCGGTGACCTCTGAGAACTTTTGGCAAAGTTCGGTGACCATTTAGGGTATTAACTCTTAAAAGTTATGATCCCAGAAATTTACATGATTTAAAATAATTGTTAACTGTGGCTTGTAATTTTTATTTACTTTTAATCTAGACTAAATAAGTATTTGTATATGTATGTATGATATATTAAATAGTGAGAATCAATTTTTGAATGGTTTTAAACTTAATACAATTTAATTATTTCAATAATATCTTACTTTTCGTATTTAATATGTAATAAATGCTAAAAAAAATCTTGGTCATGAATTTCGTGTTATTAATTATCAATTAATTCAAATTCAAATTAATCTAGAATTAATAAATCTCGACTAGGTAAATCTTGATCAACATGAATCTAGAGTTATTATAAATGAATTTATTTCTATTCATGTATTTAGAAATTTTAATGAGTGTTTAAATTCATGCAATAACAATTAATTCCTATATACAAACGTAGTATAAAACTGTTACTAATTTGTAGTATTTCATCATCACAAAAAATTTAAATCATAAAATTTGAGTTTTTAAAGTACAATTTTTTTCTCTTAAATTTTTATCCTAAAATTAATTTTCTTAATTCGTTTGAAACTCATTAAATTCTTCCAACAAATTCGTATCAAATATAACTTTTACAACACTTATCAAATATTTTAAAATAACGCGTTATGTATGTTCAACTCTCACTAATTTAAGAAAAAGAGAGATTGACTTGAGTTATTAATTGATGTGGATGTGGTGTAATCACAATAATTGCAAATTTTTTTTTTTATCAGCGTCCCGTTGCAGATTATGCATATCTCTTGATATATACAGATAATACACATATATATACACACATATATACACAAAAACACACGCAGTACTGATGACCAAGCCCCACCCACCCACTGTCTATATATACGTGTATCTCTCTTTTACTTTCATCAACTGTATTAAAAAGTCTTACCGGCGGTTCTTTTACGACTGAATTCTCTACCTTTCCGAGTTACTATTGCATCTGTCATTCATTGTCCATGTCAAAGCGGCCCTCTTTTCGTTTCCTTCGATCTCTATCTGTTCTGTTGGATAGAAAATTATAATTCACAGCTGGACTTGTTGAATTCTACAGTTGATTCAATTAATAGCTGTTTCGGTTTTCATCTGCTGGGTTCCAAGTTTCATTCATTTTCATGTTAATTTCTTGGAATAATTGGTGATTCTGGGTTTTTAGGCAATAATGCTTGTTGGGTTTTTGAGTTTGTGATTAATCTTTAGCTCAGATCGATCTTTTTTTTGGTTTTTTTTTTTTTTAGGTAAGCAAGGAAAACATTTTTGTTGTCCTGAATCGGAAAGGGATACTTTTTCATGTAGATCTGTTCTTTCTAATTCTGTTGTGTTATCGTTGTTAGCTTTTTACGTAACATATTTAGTATTTAGAATAGAAAAAAGGAGGAAAGGATAAGGAAACTGTTGCTTATTATAGTTATATTTTTATTATTTATCTTTTATTCGTTTAGGGCACTTTAAGGATAAGATTAGTTGAAAGTTAAATTCTTTTTTAGGTTCAGAAGCTCGTTCTTGTTTCTATTCTGTCTGAAAGGATGAAATTCGTCAATAAAAGGGGATCAATTTTTGTAAATGAAGTGGAGATTTGGATGGTGTAATTTAAAGGTGCCTGAATATTCATTACTTGAGACAATTTAATGCTATTTCTGCCATTGTTCAATTGTGGAATAAGGGGAGAATTTCTTGATTGAGTGGACTAGGGATTGAATATATATAGCTTGGAAGGATTATTCACTAAATTTGTGACGGATCCAAATACAGAAAATAGGGGGGGTGCCTGTTTGGCTGGACTGGAGTGCATACTGGAATTAATCAGATCCCTGATAATGGGATGCTGCTTGTCCAGTGAGACCAGGAGTCCGCTTCCTGGTTCTCCGATGGAGGTAGGGAAGAGGAAGGGCTCGAGAAGTAGGCTGGGGTCTCGAAATCCATCCTTTGATTTTAGGAGGGATGAACAACTACGTAAGACTCCAGGCCGTATGTTCTTAAATGGCTCCAGCGAGGTTGCTTCTCTCTTTACCCAGCAAGGCAAGAAAGGAACCAATCAAGATGCCATGCTTGTTTGGGAGGTTAGCTTCTTCTTTTTTCACCTTAATGTGATCAACTTGAATTTTATTATTAATATGGTTTCAATATTAATCATAATCCAATGGGATAATGGTATATAGTCTAAGACAAGTGATATTTGTAATTTCTAATTTATTGTCTCTCTTTCTTTTGAGTTAAACCAAATGGTATACCTAATTGTTTCTTAGAAGGGTATATTCAGCTAAAAAATCATATACTTTCTTGCTTAATATGGGCTATAACTAAAATAGTAGTAGTTCATCATATGGGAGACTTAAAGTTGAACCAATTAAGTCTCACATATGATGGAGGTCTTGGGTTCAAATCATGGGGGACGGGTCAGAAAAGCCGTGAGGGGTAAGATGGGTCTGGGCTCTCCCAAAGCATTCGAAATCATGGACTTGTTTTTTTGTAACGACCCGACCTCGCGCCGGAGCCGTTATCATATCGTACGTATTGTCCGCTTTGGGAGAGTCCAGACCCATCTTACCCCTCACGACTTTCTGACGCCTCCCCCAGGATTCAACTTAAGTCTCCCATATGATGGAGGTCTTGTGTTCGAATCCTGGGGGTCGCGTCAGAAATGGGTAAGATGGGCCTAAACTCTCACAAAGTGGACATTACGTACGATATGATAACGGCTCCTGCGCGAGATCGGGTCGTTACAAAAGTTTTTGCTGACCTGCCTGTCTCTTAAGATTCTCTGAAGTGAGATCCCATTCTTGTCTTTTAATATCATTTTCTTACATTTTACGTGTATCAATGATAGAGTTGGCTTCGAGGATTTCAGTTACAACATCATATTTTGTGTTTAGCTAAACTTGGGATGATTATTTCACGAAAGGATAGAAATTATCGATAAAATAAATAACTCATAAGAAATCTCGTCAGATTATCATTGGTATCTTCTGTCAATTGATTAAATCCTATGGGGCCTAAGAAAGTGATATTTAACATGAATGTTCATAATTTGTGTGGATATATTGAAGTTTCACATGTTGAAGATGCTTGATGACATGTTATAAGATAAACTGCCATGTCTTTGCTGTATCAAGCATTTTAACGTTTTTTTTCGTTTCAAGTTGCTTGCGAGATTGCCTTTTACTGATTTTTTGTGAAATTGGATTTCTAGAATTTTGGTTCAAGAACAGACACGGTCTTCTGTGGTGTTTTTGACGGCCATGGTCCCTATGGTCATTTGGTTGCAAAGCGAGTCAGAGATTCTCTTCCTTCAAAACTGAGTGCACATTGGGAAGTTGATATAAAGAGTGATGAGGTTCTTAGGGAGGTTACGGGAAGTAGGTGCTCTGAAGATACCTCTTTCTTAACCCTTGATGAGTCATCTAGAGCTTCCATTGATCTTGAAGTAGCTGAAAAGCATCCAGAGGTTTTCCAGACACTGAAGGAGTCCTTCCTAAAGGCTTTTAAGGTTATGGATCGGGAACTGAGAATGTATTCAAATACAGAATGCTTCTGCAGTGGGACAACAGCAGTGACTCTAGTGAAACAGGTATACCAATAAGTTCAGAAGTGATACCGATGTGAGTTTGCGGTTGTGTTATCTATGTACTCTAGGATGACTTGATTGTGATCTGCAGGGTCAGGATCTTGTAATTGGAAATGTTGGGGACTCTAGAGCTGTATTGGGTACAAGAGATGAAAAAAATTCACTTGTTTCAGTCCAGTTGACTGTGGATCTTAAACCAAACCTTCCAGGTACTCTCTTTCTCTCCAAGAATAAGCAAAATACTCTTCAAATAAGAATCAGTTTTTACATGTTCTGAAGTAGAAATTATATTCAATTCAGAGAGCTTCTGGTTAGTAATGTAAAAACTGCCCAATATAGAGAATACGAGAATATAGAGAAGAAGAAAGGGAAGGAAGCAGGAAGAAGAAAATAGATGAGATATAAAGGAGAGGAAAGACAAGGGAGGAAGAGGAGAGAGCATTTGGGCTTTGTTTCATTGACAACTTTGAATATTGTATGGCGTACCAGTTTCCCCTTTTTTTCTCTGTAGGTTCCATCCCATCGCGGCATGCTCTCTCTCTCTTCTTGTCTCTTTTCGGTTTTCTCTTATATATTAAATTAGTGACTGTATATTGTGAACTACATCAAACCTTTTAATTAGACATGAACTTTTTGGTTGTTTTCTTTAACCTTTCAAGTCTAAATTTTCCTGGCCTGTAAATCAGTAATAGCTGAACAGAAAAATATTGTATTGTATGGTTGAATAGTTGCACATTTAAGTACAACCTCTATTACTTACCTCCCAATCTTTTATGTGCTAAACTTTTGCACAGTTGCGAAGACGTGAGTAAATACACTTTTGTGCTTTTGATTCTTTTTCTTTTCTTTTTGGCTAATCTCAATTTTTATCTGCAAATTTTCCACATATTGCACTTATGCCGAGTTTCGAACACCAACCTGATAATATTGACCGTTCTTCCATTTCACTCCTTTTCTGTTGTGTAGTCAATACCTCAGGGGTGATTTACAGATTAAGCACATACTTGTCTGCTAGATGATATATGAGTAGTTGGGTTCTGGTATAAACATTACTCAGATGCAGCATATGACAAATATTTTCAACCAGACAAGACAGAAACAATTCTTGGCGTGTTTGAAAATATCAAAATCAGGTCTCTATGAGAACTCAACCAGTCTACTTTTTATGGAATTTATCAAGCCTAGGTGTTATAATTTATAGTGGAATACTGGCGACAGAAGCATGGTCCCTTTCCAAATTGAAGGCCTGTTTGGCATTACTTTTGTTTTCGGAGGAAACTACTTTAATTTTTAAAAAAAACTAATTTTTAAAAGAATTTCCTATTTTAAAAGTGCTTTTGGAGGAAGCCACGTTAGACCAGTTTCCTTTAAAAACTATTCTAACTACCAAAAGTACTTTCATAAAATTAGTCAAATGAGTTTAAAAGTAACTTTTGGATCTCAAAAACTCATTTTGACTTTTCAAAAACTGTACAAACGGGTCTTGTTCAAAACCGTGCAAACGGGTCTTGATAACACCTGTGAATTGTAAAACCCAACATTGGTGGAGTCGGAACTGTAAAAGTTCATGTGAACCAGGCTTCGTCATTAACTGGTAGTTGGTAAGTTGCGTTTAACCATCTTGTGCTAGTGAATTAGACTCCAATTTGTACTACTTGGTCGATGGACCAGGTCGCGAGGCTTTACCCAATTATGTTATCTGTTTACATTCCCATCTCTTAGAAAGAGGTTACCCATCATTGAAACACAAGCTGGATACATATCAGCAGGAACTGCTTGGAAATAACACTGCACTTCTATGTATGGGGTAGTGATGTATGTTGAGAGTTGGTGGGCATCAAGTCTTGCCATGATACTCCTGTTGTTATTTAGCCTCCGTTTGGAAAGAACTTTATAGATGGTATATTTGTCAGTGTTGAACATTAATTTAACTGCACATTGATAATTTCTAATCATTATTATCCACACATTTCTCAGGACCCACTACTATTCTTTTTATAAACCATTTATAGATTTGCCAAACGGAGTTGTACTTGTGTCAGTGTTACCATTTTTAGGTCTTGGGGTTGAGACTTAGAAACTTTAATAGCTGAAACAACAAGGCAGAGATGCTCCTATTTCCAGAATTTCATTTCACGAATAAATAAATTCAGACTATAACTGATGGATTTGGTTTTAGATAAAGTATCTGTTTTTTATATCCATTTTTATTTACCTGATAGCTGAAGCAGAGAGAATCCTCAAATGTAAAGGTCGTGTATTTGCCCTTCGGGATGAACCTGAGGTTGCAAGAGTGTGGCTACCAAACAATGACTCTCCTGGCCTCGCTATGGCACGTGCATTTGGAGATTTCTGTCTAAAGGAGTTTGGTCTTATCTCTGTACCTGAAATTTCCTATAGACGCATTACTGATAGGGATGAGTTTATAGTCTTGGCAACAGATGGGGTATGGACCGTTACATTTATTTCTACTACTATATTTCATTTTGTAAAATTTCCTTAAAGTTGGGCAAAGTTTTGATGTACATTGCAGATTTGGGATGTGCTCTCAAATGAAGAAGTTGTAGACATTGTGGGTTCTTGCTCCACTCGTTCGTATGCAGCTCGACTGCTAGTAGAGTCTGCAGGCCGGGCTTGGAGGTCCAAATATCCAACTTCTAAGGTTGACGACTGTGCTGTTGTGTGCCTCTTTCTTGATTCAAATCCACACAATTCTACTGCTCCTACCACAGAATTCGAAGAGAATATCACCTCAGAAGATCACGAGGATACCTACAAGAAATATGATTCCTTTAGTCCAACTGGATTGGATCGCTCTGGCACTGTTAGAACAAGCGAAGAGGCCTGTGGAGGAGACAATGTAGAAACTTCAGATGCAAACGAGGATGTAGCCTCAAATAATGAAGGAAAAAACATGAAGGTCAGAAAAGAGTGGTCTGCGCTTGAAGGAGTATCCCGTGTAAACACTTTATTGACTTTGCCAAGGTTTGTCCCAAACAAAGACGAGAAAAAAGCCACAGGAGGGAGAGGCTAGAAATCCTGTTTTGATTTATATTTTTACTCCGTTTATCAGGTGTTTTTCTTCATTGTCTACAGGAAGGAACAGTTAAAACATTTAGGGAAAAATTTGATATTTATTCCGGACCGGAGAGGTGGGCCCGGCTATATTTGAGTGTCTGGGATCTTCCCTGTTTTATCTTGTGTGGGTAGAATAGGAATTTTGTGCAATCCAACTCTCCATCTTTTCGTTCGTTTCTACATTTTGTAGTCCTTGAAATTGTGTAATTTCTATCCCTTTATGTTGGATAATATTTGCGTTAATGCAAGCTTCTTTCAGTGCAACTTGTCATTGATTAATGCTTTTCCACTCTCTAATATTGTTGGTAGTGCAGCTTTGCTTTCTTGCAACTTGTAGATGATTTGTTGATTTTTCTAGGACCAATGAATGGCAAGTGTTTTTTTGTGTGTGGATCCTTTTTTTTTTATTTTTAATTTGGGGCTTCTACTGTATTTTTCTTAGAGAAGTTTTTTCACAGATCTTCACATGATTCATGGGACCTTGATCCCCATATTCTTGGATTCAGTCAACTATTGGTTGTCCATTTCCACCCCTTAATTGTTTGTATGGTCTCTTTGAGTTTGCAATGAATTTATTGCATAAAGGTTAAAGTCTCTGCTAAATTGGCCTTTTGGATTTGACAAATTAAGGAATGCTGCACTAGGTGGGAAAAGCTGGAAAAGCAAGAAAAATGCTATTTTCTTCACCATGCGCACATACCACTACACATATTGCATATATGTCAATTTTTCGTTTGTTGTATACTCTTATTGTCCACTTTGATCTCTGAATCTGGTGGGATCCAAATTTTTGTTGACATCTGGTTGATTAAAACCTTAAAGTTTTGATTATAACAAAAAAATTAATCTTATTTACTAACAAATTGAATTCAAGTTGTAGTTTTTCAAAGCATGCAACGGAAAACTAATCGATGGTCGTCAAAAGATCAAAAATTATTATCACAAATCGGACTCATGAAGGAAGTCGAGATCGAAGTCACACATTCAAGAATTTAAGAGCCAAACTTTGGAGTAAGATCAAAAACTTGATTTCTTAGATAAAATGTAAAGGTTAGTACACTTTGATATTTGACAATGAATGCATAAGCTCAAGATCCTTCTATGCATTAAAAACAATTTTGTGCATTAAATTTAAAAGTCATTCTAATGCAATGGTTTGATCAAATATAAAAATGATATTTGGACTTGAAAAACATATTTTATCTTGAAAACTTATTTAAAAATACTTTCTAAAAGTCCATATCTTTCAAAACCTTCAAACGGGGCCAAAACGTTAAAAAAAAAAAAAAGGATTGAACTACTGCAGTCAATCAGAAGTTTCCAATGGTCCAAAATTTGACCGTTCTGACATCTTATTTTTACTATACAAATGACTATATTGATCATCCGGACAAGAGACGATCGACCAGACAAATCATCTAAACTCCCAAATTTTTTTGACGTTTTGAATTCTATAAATACCTATACTTCTTGCATTCAATATAACATTCTAAAAGAGTATCAAAGTGAAATATCTTTTGAGAAATTTCTAAACTTACATTTACATTCAAGTCATTTATTTCTTCTTATAAAAAACTTTTATTGATTCAAATGCTTTAATCATTATCTTCATCAAAAATTTTCATATATCTTTTTTGTAATTAACTTATTTTTATTACTCATAAAAGAGAGATATTTTGAAGATCTTTGAATTTACATTGCATATATTTCTTATATTTCTTCATATTGAAAATTTTGATTAATTGAAACAAACATGTAATTCATCAAAGTTTCTCATTTTTCTCTTAGTACTTAATTTTTTTTATAATAATTAATTAAAAGAGATATATTTTGAGAAGATCTTTGAACTTATATTATATTTATTTCTTCTACATTTTTTCTCATTGAAAAACTTTGATTGTTTCTTCTACATTTTCTCATTGAAAAACTGTTATTGATTGAATCAAATTTCTAATTATCATATTCATTAAAGTTTTTCATCTAATACTTGAATTTTCATTTATTGATATTCATTGAAATGTTTGTCTCTCTTAGTACTTAATTCATTTGTATCATTTATTAAGAGCGAAATTTCATTGTAAAATCGTTACTTCAAATCTCGTGGGTCGTATTGAGGTCCAGTGAAAGTTCAATAGTATAAGGATCGATGCTCCTTGTTGTAAGTCACCGTTTTGGTCATATTGAAGTCTCGTAAAGCTCAATATTATATAAAAATTGATGCTCCTTGTTTGTAAGTCACCGAGACGTTGTAAATGGTTGAATTGCACCATAAGTCAATCAATATAGTAAAAAAAGTCTTGCTCGTGTCGGAGAGCTTGATAACGGATAACGTAGATCATTACTTTGAATCGACCTCTGCAATTATATCGTTTGCATCACCTCTTTCTTTTATTTATCGTTTTTATATTCATGCTTATTATTTAAATAAATTCATTTAGTCTTTACTTGAATTTAAATTAATTTTTTGAATTTTTTTTTTTTAAAACTAATTCACCCCAATTGCAAAACAACTGTATAACAACAAATATTTCTCATGCTCGCTTTATATTGCGAGTAGAGAGGACCTCTCCTCTTTTTGTATCCTTACGATTGTATGTGCATCAAATACATAAATGTAAAATAAGATTAGACCCCTATTTGGTTTAAATTAAAATAGACATTGATAAAATCTAATAAAATATGTGGTTAAAAAATTAATAAAAGTTGTTAATCCCACGAATGTAAGGAAAATTTGGTTTTAGAAAATAAGTATCACTTCGGAATGCATGTCCATTAAATACATTCATTTAATGTAATGCTCGAAAAATGCTTTACAATGTTCATTTAAATTCTCTCATCTTCTGTAACCATGCATAAGATACGATAAAGCGAATCTATTGTTTAAATCCATTCTGCACAAACTTTAATCAAAATTTATTACTATATTCAAAATTACAATCATTTTGCTGAAAAAATCATTACAAATAATTAAAAAAAAAAAACACCTAAAATCTAAACGTTTTCTTTTTTTGAATCTCCTCTACAGAATATCCGAACCTCAGACTTAAGATGCAAATTCCAAAGCAACAGCTGATATCGGTAAACCTCAACTGTTCTTCCAAGCACGTTTTGAGTGTAATCCTACAAAACAAGGTTGAGATGAAGTTTGTACGAGAAAAGATCTATCGTAAATATTGACAACCCCAGAATTGTTTCATACAAGACAGCAAGCAAAGAAAAGGATTTGAAGAGTATCTTGAAAAGAAGAAAGGGAGATCCTGCTTCGAACAGAAGACGAAGAAAACTGTCTATCCCAATTTCAATTCAAAAGCCATTGACCTGAAAAATATAGAGTTGGGTTGAAAGTTTAATCTGGGGTTCAAAGGAGATCAAAGTTGAAACCAAGTCACCCCAACCCAAGGCTGGTTCCAATTGAAACAGCCAGTTCATCCGAGTTTCATCCCAGTTATTTAACATCTGGATTTAGGCTTAAACCAGGGTAGTTTCAGAGTCGGTATGTTCAGTTGAACAGACCGAGCTGGTCCGGTTTTCAAATCAATGTCAAAATATGAGAAAAATTGATGAATCATATACCTGTTAATGAGATCAGCTTCCTCCCTTCTGCTTGAGAGTTATCTTGTCACCCAAGCTGAGGGCAATTCCTTGGGTCTTACTCCTTATCCTAATATATCCATTCAGTTTTCCATCTTCCTGTTTCTCAATGCTCACATTTACCAAAGCATCTTCCCCAAATACACTCTTTGCATACAAGTTAGCAGCCAAGAACCCGCAGTCACCTTCAAGCGCCGACCTGAACACAACCAAATAACAAGGATGGGAGGAAAAAATTACACACCTTACCAAACCACAGCCAAATAGAAGCAAACAAGAGGTATAATATAAGCATTTGATTGGGATATAAAACGAAAAAAATAAAGTCTCACCAGCCACATCACAATTTAAGCGTCCAGAGGACACTATAATTTCAGTTTCTCAGAGTTAATCTTGACAGATATCTTAAAAGAGCAAGCAACTAAGGCCTGAAGGTAAGAGGTTACTCTGGATGAGCTTCAATCAATTTGTGGAGCTGAATTTATAAATAAAGGTAACTGATTTCTCTAAATTTTTAATGATCACTCAATGCTAATGGTGAGACGAGGATGAATTCATATTTAATTAATAAATATAAGTGGCCACCTTTGTGTCTTAGGTGAAAGGCCTATTATGTTCCTCAAGGTTCGCAATTCACAAATTAATATGTGATAAAACTTTTTACCTTTCTACCATCCAAACTGCCGTCTACCTAATTGTTACTTTGTTAGTGCCTTAAAAACAAGACCTAGTGACACGCTACATTTTGTACTACCTCAAACACATTTTGCCAGATGAGTGACAGCTATAGAATGAATATCAAAGATTACTAAATTGAAATAACTGGTTAAACTATGAATATGACAGCAAACTTGAAAATATTAAGTATCTACACTGACTTATAGTTCTTGGAGATGAGCCCTTCATATAGCTCACAAAAAACAATGATTTACAAAATTACCAATGGAACCATGACAGGGAGAAAAAGTAACAGCAAGCCACAGTTTTTAATGTTGGAAAATAGAAGCAACCTTGATAGACAATTATTTTTTACTTGTCTTTTTCAGGGAGAAAAAAGATATTTATGGTTCATGTCATTGGTTACAAAAATATGATACAGTCAAGCAGGAATGTGAACATGACTTACGGTGCAGTCAGGCATTTCATGTTGGTTGATTTGATTATATGGTCAAGAAATTCTTTCTCGTCTGTTATTATAGTGTTGATAGCAACCTGCCAAAAGACACGGGAAAAAAGCAAAGCAATTAACAAGAGATTTTGAAAACAAGAAACAAACTACTTTTAAATAAGAAAAACTTATGGGTGGGCGGAACAGATATGAATATTAGAACAACAGTAGTTAAACATACATGCTGCCGACACTCACCAGTCTTCTCAGGAACAAATGGATAATAAATGCATATTAAAAAAGCAAGACAACAATCATGAAAGCAGGACCACATTTACCTAGAACAAACTTTATAAGAATGTACCAATTCAATAAACCTGCAATTGCATGGAGGAAATATGGAAAAGGCATGAATTTTTTTTTTCCTATAATCAAATTAGTCAATTCACAGCATTGCCCATTTTCTCAAAAATAACTAACCTTTCGATGGTGTATTATCAAGGCATGTCCATATTTTGTACTCAAAATATTATCGATTAAACCACCAAAGTACATCACTTTTCAAGTCAAACTTTTGATCAAGAATGGTCGAAAGATATTTTGATGTGATAGCTCCATTCAATGACCTATACATCAAACTGATCAAGTAATAACTCTTGAAGTTGGAGCACCTCAACAGTATGTTCAATGTTTTTTCAAGCTAGTGGAGCAACCAAAACCATCTAAAACATCTCTTCTGTTATGGTTAAGTTTTCAATAAGCAGAGCAAAGAATAATGTAATATCTTAATAAGATTCCTTCTCTAAATAGAGAAAAGGAAAACCAGTTGATGCTGATCAAATCATTTATGTAACACTCCAGCAACAGTTTGGGTTTACAGAAATGAAATGAAATTCAATTCTAACAAAACAACAGACATCAGACGACTTCAAAAAAATACATGGATAATGAACAGTTTAACACTGATCAGAAGTGAATGATTTATCAGAAAATCTAATTGTGGCTATCCTTTTTGACTTCTATGCAGTCATCGCCATACAGTATTTTCTTACCAAAACAACGCAAAAATGAGAGGGAATAATGGTTTCCTAAACAAACAAAAATATGAATAACAACAGGAATTAAGTGACTTTGTACCTTGTTTTCCCACTCAAATTCTGCCCACATGGTTTTAAAAGCAGCATCACCACACACAGCAGGAGAGATGTAGTCCATAATATCAATATGAATATCATTGAGGACCACAACAGTCCGCTCAAGTACATTTGAGGTCTCGTAAACAATGTTTCCAAATATGACTCCTGTCTCAGTAGAGGAGACCTTAATATTTGCTTTTATTTGCTTGCTTGAATCAGGTGCCAAAGTATAATTTTGTGGTCGCTCAACAAGTTTAAGATCACCCATTGTAGCAAGCTCCAAGCACAAATTCTGAAGGGTCTGCTTGGTTCTATTAATAACCGTAACGTCCAGAACAATATCATACTGATGAACAGTCACATAAGCTTCAGCATACACTGGGTCACTAAAGCCTGTCAGTTGAACAATACGGTTTAGCTTATTAGCATCATCTGCATCCTTAACGAACTCCCCAGTAGCACGTTTCAAATCATCTTGAACCTCATCTTCCAACTCCAGCTGGCTCATGCCCTGAAGCATAGACAACAGTGTGGGACATGAATAAACTATTTATACATTGAGTATAATACATGCATGATACAACCAATCAAAAGGAGAGAGGAACCATGATCTCTCAAGAGAAATTGCTGAATTCTAAACACTTGCACAATAGATTGATTAAAGATACTTTTTGGCACATACATAGAAGTTAATTACAATCTCTCATGGTGATGAAACAGTAAATTAGCATCACAATTCACAAGTACTCGTAAATTGATCAGACCAAACCTCCAAAGCAGGTAAAATTAGCTGGCCCTAATGTGTAAGATGCTTACAACACATTTCACAACTTGATCCACAAGTCCAAAAAAGTACATATGACAAAAAAAACTAAAGTATAAGCTAATTAAACTAAAAAATACAATTTTTTGACAACTATTTTACAAATCTAACAAGATATATAATAGTTGTTGTGTATAGCCCTCAGCATCACCAAACTTCCGCATGGAAAAATTTTGTGTTCAATATAGAATCTTTCCATCCCAAAACATTTCTTGTGAATTTTAAACCTGTCCCTCCAGAAGTTTCATGTGAATAAATAATTAGACAATGAAGGATGTTGGTCCAATATTCCATCGACATGATGTGAGCTCATTGACCTGAATACAATAGCTACAGAGCACGATCCTACACAGGACAGACAAACACACTCAGAGAAAGAACTCAGGCCAATATGGCATGCAAAAGCATAATTTGGTTGAAAAAATGAGCAACATTCTGATTACAATCTAAAAAGACAAGTACAGAACCTTTAACATTCTGCAAGAGATGGCAAAAGCAATATTCTTACCTTCCTGCTCTTCAAATGGTAGAAGTCAATAAGGTCATCAGGCTGCAAATGAGATATCTGAGCCTTTGCTTTGATTTCCTCAGTTTCACGTAACTGTTTGTCTAAAAGCATTTGAACAAAACTCTCATGGCTAGACTTCAACCAGATTGTCCTCACAGCATCCCCTGTGTTGCACAGCAATCTTATGCAAAGAGCAATCCTGTCATAAGAATCATTGTCAATTGGGTGAGGGAGAACTGAAGATTGCCCTAGCTGTAGAATCGAGACCATGATCAATAATGCACTGGTTGATGCTTTGTTCACTTCAACCTTCGAAGGTTGAACCTCTTCTAATCTTAATACGAGCTTCGTTAGTGTGCAGGTGACAACTGCCCCAAGAAAAAAATCGCCAGCGAGAAGAAGGGATCTCAAGTTTCCAGTAGCCAAAGATCCTTGAACTACAATTGGAGGGGAGAAAGCAGTTTCAGAGGCAGCACTTTGAGTCGCATAAGTCCCATCAGCAAGGATGGCTGGTCTTCTAGATGAAATGGTAGTGTAGTTTGTCAACTGGGGTTTCTTTGTAGAATCAGCAGCATCCTCTTCTTCAGAGACTGAAAAAAAAGGTAGGTCTCCAAGGCACTGCTTTATAGTTGAAATGCCACTCTCGACTTCAGAAAGTGAAAGGCAATACTCTCCAATGATCCAAAGTGAACAGGAACAAACTCTCGCAGCTCGGATCTGATAAAATGTATCCAAAAGTCTGGTTACGATGGAAACTCTTAATTTCGGGTTGGTTTCAATTATCTCTCGCACAAAAATGACAACATCCATAGCAGAAGCTACATTGTTGTCTCCCAAGAAATCCATCAATAAGTGGACCACTGTGCTTGCAACTTCAGGGAATTTTATCGCACAAGAATGGATGGCTTGAATAAGCATTTGGCGATACTCCCCATTCTTCTCAAGCTCCCCGCTTTGAGTTTTCATAACTTCCTTCTTCAAAGTAAGAACCACCTCATTGACATTTTGAGGCGTGATCAGTTCGAGAGCAATATCAAGAGTTTTCCTTTGGATATCAAGGTTTGGGCTAGATAGTGCCCTCAATACATCCATGATCATGTCAACCAAAATATCTTTGTGGGAAGACTTAAGTTCATTCAGACGATCAAGCACAATTAACTTAACATTATTGTCACTCTGAGAGAGAAGAAGCTGGCAATATGTACTAGCTGCAGCTCTAATAGCCGTAGGAGCAGAAGACAAAGAAACAAGGGTTCCGGCACATTCATAGACAACAGCAGCTGAAGGAGCATTCAGGAGCGATATAATTATCTTGATATATTTACCTTTTTCTCCTTTGTTCGTCCTACAAACTTTCCGGATTAACTCCAAGACAACCATCTGCATTAATTCCCCCCAGTCAGGAACTCTGTCAACGTTGGTCAAAAGGTAATTGATAGCACGATCCTGAGCGCAATTGAAAAGCATCAGAAATGCGTTCCTTTTAGCTGATGGATCCTGTTCTGTTGAAAGAAACCTCTCAATGGTCTCCGGTGCATCAACCAAAAGATGCTCGCCTTGTGGGAGCTTGTAAATCGACATCACAGCAAGAATTGCATTTTTCCTAATATAAGGGTGTCGATGCTCCAAGTTAGACATAATGGAGGGTATCAAAGGCTCAATGATCTCCACCTCATTCAGCCGACAAAGGAACCTCAGTGTGACACCTCGGATATATTCGTTCGGGTGCTGAAGATTATTCCTTAGATTCTGGCAAATCAAGATCATTTCAGGCAATACGCGACCTTTGCCATCAGTCTTGTCTATGATCTCCAAATATAACAACAGCAATTTCTGAACAGTGTGGTCTTCAGAGGGTAACACATATCTAACTATAGTAATGAAGAGCTGAGGGAGGGTTTCACCATTCAGCAGAAGCATTATTGCATTTTTCATGGCATCAATCTTAGCAGGAACATCATTTCCTTCTAGTGCCTCCTTAATCTCATTGGCAAGAGCTGGAGTGCCGTTGTCAAAGTGTACCAGCAAAGAGCACGATTTCTCCATTTTCACTTGTTACCTAGTCATGCGGAGAATACAAATATTTAATCAATACAGACCAAAAGAATTATGAAAAAACTAATATAATGGAGTGATTGAATAGTATGGTGATGTTCCACCTAGTTTGTCAGTTGATCTGAATTCACATCATACAATGACATAAAAAGAGCTGAAATTATGATGTGAGCTAAAATGTCATTTTCCAATATGGTAATTCCTTGTATGATTACTCAAGTAGAGTCTGACATAGTTAGCATTTTATGAAAAGTAATGTAGCAAAACGTAGAAACAAAATATGGAATTTTTAGGTATATTTAAAACATTAAAGAAATATAGTCCTACAAATCTGTATTCTAAATTCTAATTCAAAACAAAAGTTCAATTACATGAACGAAAATAATTCAATAAGTCCATAGCAAGCTAAAAATCAGACCGACCTTACACCATAACATGCATATAGATTCTGAACCAAAAAAAATAAAAACTATCATTCTCATTATACAGATCCATAAATCTTAATATCTACATCAACATATAAACAAACAATAAAATCCACCAAAATAAATCAAAGGTGCGGAACGATCGAGACCATAAATTCAAAAGAATAGCAATCAACAGCTGACATCCAATCCAAGCATTCAATGTGAAATTGTTAAATGTAACTCATGGACTACATAAAATGGATAAGTTTTTGGCATATCAGATCTGCAATGAAACCTAGGGCTGTAGTAAATCGAAAAAGGAAATAAGAAAAAAATGCAAAATTACCTGAGAAATTGGAATCGATTTAGAGATCGGAAGAACGGATTTTGTTTCCTTAGTTCCTGTACGTGCAAATTTTCACCAGCAGAGTTGGATCATGGGAGCGGTCACTTATCACTGCTATATTGGAGTCAAACGGGGCAAAATTTAGGTGAAAATTTGACCTCTCACAAAAATCAATTTTGGACGAGTCTAGATATACAAAATGTTTTACATAATTTTTTACCAGCTCTTGGCTTATTGGGGGCACCTTGGCCCACAGGCGCCTTCCCAATAGGGGGCTGCCACTTGACGAGTAAGTTTTTCTAATACATTTTAAAATACATGTTATAGATTTATTCATCAATTTTAATCTCAAATCAAAAGTTAACCATGTTTGGACGACATTATTTTTTTCATTCTCATTTTTCTATTTATTTTCAACTACATTATTCAATAAAATAATATTTTCTATTATATCAATACTTTTTTCTTCATTTTCAATCACATATTTTCAATCACATCAACCAAAAAAATGTGCACCAAACATAGGATTAATAATTAATTTTAACCACACATTTTATCAGACCCTAAACTTTTCAACTACATATTTCATCAATTTTTATCAAAACTTACTAAAAATATGACTTTAATCTACAATAAACATGCATAAATATCTACTCATTTTCCATCACCCTTTTTCCTTCCTCACCCTTGTCCCCGAATTATCGTCCTAGTAAGATTTTATTCAACTTTGGCAAATTATTTGGACAAGACTAATTAACAGATTTTGTTTCGAAGTCTGGCGTCTCTATGAAAGGAGATAGTTGTAACATGAGTGATGCTGAGAGTAGATGCAATTTTTTCATAGGGGTTTACAGGCAAGATACATGTGGGGCCCGCACAAGTTTTTTTTTGGGAAATTACAAAAAATCAGGTGTTTGAAGGGTGGAATTCAAAAATAAGGGTCCAAGTTTCATTATTCAAAAATCGGGTAATATATTAAAACAATAACCATAATCTCTCTCTCTCTCTTTGCGTCGCGACGCTGCTACGAATGGTCGCTGTCGTTCGCTGCAACACAACAGCGCGCCGTCCTGCTGCGAACGGCGGCGGCAGCGTCGCTGAGCTACAATAGAGGGGTGGTGTGCTCCAAGAACTGATCCAAGTTGGTTTTTGTGGTGTATGTGTGCTGATTTGTGTGGGTTCTGTCGTGGTGCTGGAGTTGGGGACTCTTTTGAAATCGATACTGTGAGATTGTAGTGTGGTTGGATGCGATGGTAGTGGGTGTGTGTGTTGTGGGTGCGTAGGTGGTGGCGGCATTACCGATTTTTTGTGGTTTTTGTAGAGATGTTGATAGTGGTGGTGACGATTGGGCATGGTGGTGTGTGCAATGTTGGTGGTGGTAGCCATAGTGGTGGCGCGGTAGTCCGTGACCAAATGGTTGGTAATATCTGGACCAATTACCCAACTGTGACCTAAAAATTTAATAATACGCAACTCAAAAATAATTCGTGACCAATTAATTTAAAAATCTGTGACCTCGAAATAATCTGTGGCGTACAAATTTTTTGATCTGAGACCATTAATAACAAACTGTGACTTTATTATCGTTATGTAATGAATATTTTTAATTAATTAAATTCATACTTGATTTTTGAATTTTCA
>CAIGRQ010072793.1:0-17672 GCA_903798375.1 Fraxinus sp. D2006-0159 | reverse complement strand
TTACACAATTTTCTTCGCAAAGAGTATCGTTCCGATGAGTTTTCTGTTGAACCTAATAATGAAGATTCTTCTTCTTTTTCAGTTAATGAAGGGGAAGATTTTTTACCCTTTTTTGAGAGTAAGAACAAGAAAGAGAGAGTGCTAATGCATAGAGAGCTACTATAACAACTGATATGTGGAATGATATTGAGAATGTTTGATTTTTTTTTTTTTTGTTGAACATAACTAAATATAATTAATTTTTTTTTGGTATTTTGATGTGACTTGAATTTTTTTTTTACATGAGAAATCTGATTTATTGTTTTGCATTTTCAACAATACGAGTTATGAATGATTTAGATATATAAGAAATTGTTTAAAATATTACACTATCTATGCTTAATATTTTATTTTAAAATATAACAGTATTTCAAAGTTGCTAAAAGTCTCTAATGAAAGTCTACAGAAGTTCGTGGAAGACTTTTATTAATTCTTATTTCTTACCAAATCCATAGAAATCATTTAAAAGTTCATAAAATCCACAAAAGCACTCACTTACAAAAATCTTTAAAAGTATCAATTGAAAATCTGTAGTTCAAAAAGCAAGCATGACAAATCACAAAATCAAGAAATTCCAGAATAAAAGTCAAAAAATTAAAAGAAGAATTACCATTAGATGAACAAGAAAACGAAGAAAATGAAGAATTACTTACGAGAAGTGGCATGGGGTAGGGAAATCTCGAACAGTTGCAGCGATCTTGATCAGTTTGTAAAAGTCTAGATCTCCAAATGGATTGAATGGGTGAACGAACAAGTAGATCTCGAAATCAAATGAATGCTGGTACAATGCGAGGAAATCCTCAAGTAGGGATGTTAGCGAGTTGGCTTGCGAACCGAAACTTGCGGTTGAGGCTCACGTTGGCTAAAATTGACTAGGGCTTTTTTCGGCAGAGCCGAGCCAAAGTTCGAGGAAAATTAAAGCTTGGTCAAGCCTTGAGCCGAACTGATTCTTTTTTTTTTCTTTTAATTCAGGGAAATTTGCAGTCGATCTACCAAACTTTTCAGTTAGTTGCAGACATTGTCCAAACATTTTATTTGTACCACCCACAATACCAAACCTTTAAAAAAATCGCAGTCCAAGTTCAAAATAACGATTTCCATTAGTTTTACCCAAAAAATCGTTAGTTGACCTAAAAATTAAAAATCTAATAAATTTTCTTCAAATAAGGTAAGAACATTTTGTACATATTTCCTCTATTAAATAAATTTTTTTTTTTAAAAAACTCCACCCCACCCCCCAAAAACCGTCGCTCGAGCTAGCATTCCAAAAAAACCTAATTTACGTTTTTCAAGGTTTTATATCCCGCAATACTACCCAAAACCTCTTCACTATGCACTTGTTTGGTTGTGATTATAATCCGATTAAAATTCAAAATATAGTCGTTATTGGGTCTCACTCATCTAATAAAAGTCAACAATAATGACTAATTTTTTTAATTTTAATCCGATTTTAATCTCTACCGTACACGCCCTATACGTAGATGCCACCATTTGAAAAAAAAAAAGAAAAAAAAAAGACACACATGTTGAACATTGAGAGAGAGAAGATTTTGTATTCAACCATCATTTTGATTTGATCATTACTTTAAAAAACATCATCCTCACTTAAACCAAACTCCATAACATCTATTAGAGTTCTGAAAATCAAGAAAGGTGACTGGAGTTTCTGTTTGTTGGAGAACAAGGAGTTCTCATTAATCCACGGGAGATAGACGAATTCAGAAGGTCGAAGTTGGTGCAGGAACATGTAATCTAAGAAGGCTTTGGTTATTACATGCAGGAGGTCAGAAAGTACCAAATTTAGTCGAGTCTAACAGTACTATAAGTTGATTCGTTTATAGTGGATTGTTACTGATTTGTGCCCGGAGTTTTTACTCAGTTACAGGTATTTTCCATCATCATATTTTGTGTTATTTACTATTTTCTATATAAATGCGACATTCAACCACAGGAAAATTAAATTGATTGACTAACCATCTAAAAACAATTATAAGTAACTAGTTGCTTATTAATTGTTAATTGTTAATTCCACATAAACACCTATTCACACCGAAAAAATTCCTTTAAATACTAAATTTTATATTTAGGGCTTGAAATTCATATCCCAAAATTTTATAAAACTAAACTATGAATTTCATCCTTTAAAAAGTCTTAATTCAATCTCAATGTTTTAACATAGATTTATTCTGACACTACTTGTTGATTTTTTATGAAATTTAGACTTCATGAAACAATAAAACATTATGAATTGCCAAGATCTCCAAGTCAAATCACCAAAAAAATAATAATTAATGCAGAACATATTTGTATATTGAAACTTTATTCTTCAATCATGAAGATCAACTTGCAATTCCCTCTTGATTTATCTTCTTACTGTTAATCTTGATTGCTTTGCTCTTCAATTTAATTGGTTAAATCCTTCTTCTCGATTTTTGATTAATTGATTTTAATTTTTGATTGTAATTCTTGATTCTTAATTGTGGGTTTTGGATCTTATTCTTCAATACGATTTCTCTATTAATTCTTGTGTTAATGAGATGCACAAAAAAAATGAGAAATTGTATATAAATTGTGGACCATAATCCTATATATAGTTTCCATGTATTTCGCTTACCATGAAATACAATTCTAAAGGAATATGATCTTTACACATATATCCCGGCTCAATTTTTATTTAGATACCCAAAATGCCAATTACTTAATTTTTTACGGGAGAAATTTATATATAAGAGATTAAGTATGACGCATTTAAAAACTAAGAAAAAAATTTAAAATTCAAAAATTAGATTTTTTTTTTAAAAAAAATCTTTTTATTTATAAACTAGTTAATTAAATATATTAATGTTACAATTTGATACAATTTGGTCACAAATTATAAATTAATTGATTACAAAAAAAAAAAATTATAAGTCACAAATTATTTCATTACGAATTTATCAAATTAATATGTCACATATTATTCATTTGTTTCAAATCACAAATTTTACAAATCACAACTTCATCACAAAATATCCAATTAATTAGTCACAAATTAATTTTCGATCCCAACTTATCAAATTATTGGCACCAACTTATCAATTTTTTGGGTCACACGCTATTTATTTGTCACAAAATTATCTATTTTATTGGACTCATTATTTATTAGTGACATATTAACCAATTTATTGGTTCCAATCAATCAAATAATTTGTGACCATTGCTGCCGCTAACGTCACAACCGGCGTCGTTGCCACTAGCACCGTCATTTGTTACCATGACCACCATCTCAACATCATTAGAACCCTCACTTAACCACCATAACTAGAACCACCTCACCACCAACAAATCAGATCCAAAAACTACCAACACCCCACAACCATCGTCACCTCACCACCATCGTCGTCCCCTCCACCATCGTCACCACCACCACCATCACAACTTCCAACCAACACTCCTTCAAAGACCTGTTAACAAGAAACCATCACGATACCAACACCTCACAGCCACCGCCAGATCTACCACCACGATCACTGCAACTAACCCGTTGTTGCCAGATCCACTACTACCTGCACCAACCACCTATAGCACCATCAAACTGTAGCAATGGCAGGGGTGTGACGACGCGTCGAAATAGAAGTGATGCCGCTTAACATCGTTGCATTGCGTCTCGTCGTAGCAGTAGCGATGCTCACATCAAGCAGGTTGCTGCAACAGTATTCTAGCCACGATGATGGTCTGAGTGTAGAGAGACGGGTGGTGAATAGAGAATGGAGAGGAGAGGGGAGAAAAAAAAATGATTTTAGGGTTTGAATGGAGTAAATATGATAGGGTATGTGTATATAAATTAATTTATAATATTATTATTAATATTAAAATATTGATTTATTATAATTAATTAATATCTGATTTTTGTATAAATAAACATTAAATCGTATTTTTGAAATTGAATCTTACAAAATCCGATTGGATATAATTCCACATTTTTTTTATTAGATCATTTAAATTTTGAGCTTAACTTTAAGATATCATTTATACACAATTAATTATATATATCGATCCACATGGCAAATTAAATATTTTTACATTGTGAGACCTAGCAACGAAATCAAGTTAAGCCCTTTTTTCAAGTTTTGATTAGGAAACATAACCTCTTTTATGTGAAACTTGAATGGAGTACATTGGAAGCAAATTGAAACAAAACTAATATTAACTTTTTATTCGATAATTATCCCCTCAAAAAAGAACGAACCATAAGCATTGACTTTTTGTTCAATGATCAAGGTTTTTTTCTCCCCGTCCCCTCCATGGCAGGGGGACACCTGTCCCTTTGGTGCTTTACAGGCCAGTAGACAGTAAAACTCTATCCAATAACAATAATGTTTGGTGTACAATATTTTTTACAATATTATTGACAACATATCGTGTGATATATTTTCATATGACAATTTTAAAAAAATGATTTATCTTTTTAACAAATATTTTTTTGCCGCCTATATGTAAAAAAACATTGTACATCCAATAATATGATGCACAAAATAATTAAAACATTTCCCCTGTCTAATCCAATCATTAGCATTGAAATTGAAATCATACTGCCTATGATTTCTTGCACAATAAAATAATGATTATCATCATAATTTTCTGACCACAAACATGGAAACTTGAAGAAAAACATATGTTCACAGCATCAATATTAGCCAAGTTGTTGTTCCTCATAAATTAAGCAAACCAGTAGCTGCCTTAACATTGTCAAAGTTTTCTTGCCACCTTAAACTGCACCTTTTACCTTACTCAACATTTATTGCCCATCTGAATGGTGGGCGGGCGGGCGAGAGAGAGTTTTTTTTCTTCTTCTTTTTCTTTTTTGTAGGTAAAAAAAATCCCAGTCAATATAAATAAAGCTCTCTTCTTTGTGTCCTTTCATCTATGATCAAGGGCTTTAATTTCTTCATTATTCTTAAAACCCTACAAGAAAGGGGAAAAAACAGAAAAATGAAACATTTATTCTCAACGTTTCCTCTTGTCATCTTCTTCTTATTCTTTTTTCTGTGCACTCCAGCTCTTTCTCAGAGTCCTGCACCGGCTCCTTCACCTCCAGCGCCAGTTCCTGTACCTCCACTGCCGGCTCCTGTACCTCCGCCGCCGGCTCCTGTACCTCCAGCACTGGTTCCTGTACTTCCCGGTCCCACCAACATCATTGCTATTCTTAGAAAAGCCAAGCAATACACGTCATTTATTCGACTCCTAAAAACCACCCAATTGGCTGATCAACTCAATTCACAGCTTGACAACTCAAACCAAGGTTTCACAGTATTTGCTCCAACTGATGTTGCATTCGGTAACCTCAAACCAGGCATGTTAAACTCTCTTACAGATCAACAGAAAATCCTGCTTATTCAATCCCACGTCCTACCTTCATTTTTCTCTGTCTCCCAATTCCAAACCGCAAGCAATCCACTAAGAACACAAGTTGGTAATGACGAACAATTTCCGCTCAATGTCACTACAACTGGGAATCAGGTGAACATAACAACCGATATGGTTAATGCAACAGTGGCGAGTACAGTATATACCGACAAGCAGCTAGCCGTATATGAGGTTGATAAAGTACTCCTTCCGCATGGTCTATTTGAATCTCCACCGCCAGCTCCTGCACCATTAAAACCCAAAAAACTCCCGGCTTCAAATCCTCCCCCATCCGATGATACTACTCCTGTCAAAACTTCTGATGGAATTCATCTGTCCCAACATGCACTGCGTTCAATATCCAGTATCGTCCTTGTTTTGGCAGCATTTGTTTTGAGTGTGAACAGTGTGTGCTAATGGAGTTCTTTGTACACCTGCTTGTTTTATCTTTGCCCAATCTCTCACGCGTTTTGTCATTATGCAGCTGTTATTTTTTAGCTTTCAACATATCACATTCATGCTTTATAATAAATATTTTAACCCCAAAAATGGTTACAAGAATCGCTGACGTGACATTCTTTTACAAATAAAATATTTCCATTTTTTCTTTCACAACTTTAATCTGAAATGAATTTTATTTGCACAGCTCATGAAAGTTTTATAGATGCTTCAAACTAGCAAAATAGAGTAAAATTATCAGAAGAAACTGAATCACAATCCAAGAACGTGCACACTTGATTACTGCATGTCCAACTTTACTTATCACCCCTTAGGACTCCAGTGATCCTTGTACGTCCGATATCCCTAGAGAAGATGAAAAAGTGGAAAAAGTGGAATTTGTGAACTACTTTTTGTTGGAGAATTTCCAAAACAATGTCATTGGATAGTAGGAAATCGATCAAATGTGAAAAGCTTGTGTTATTAAACATGAGGAAGGCCACCCATGTTTGTTGGAGCCTTGGAGGCAGCACCAGGCTGCTTGGAAATGCAGCTTGGATTCTGCTGTATGTTGGCGGCCTCCCCACCTTATCCTGGGGGCCGCCAATGCTTTTCATGTGATCATTTGCTATTGTTTCTAACTGTTTTCTCATTCACTTTCGAATTTTTTCGGTCATATATATGATGTCCAAAAGGTGTTTTGATGTATTAACTACCTGAAAAGGTCAGCATCTTCAAAGAGACTCTCTATTTTAAAGGGTATATTCTATCATTTGGAGAGCATCTATAAATTTAGAGAATACTCCAACAAACTCTTTATATTTAACACTTAACTTTACTACTTCTAAAAAATAGTTATTATTTTTCTTTATATTTTATTTTAACTAGCTTTTCTTTAAATTATTTTATTACTTTTCTATATTGAAAATTGAAACTTATTTAATGCATTTAATTATAGAGGGTCAAACTCACTCTCTAAATTAAAATGTTAATTTGAAGAATCTTTTGGAGCATGATTTTAAGTGTTAATATATCATGTTTAAAGAATTTCTTGGAGATGCTCTAACACGGTCTATAAATAGATTGATGGTTCCATTGATTGCAATACATATATGAATCAAAATAAATGATTCTCTTTTGTCTTCCTCCATTGAACTTGAGTTCTTTTCATAAATTGTCATTTATTTTTCTTGCTATGTAATCCGAAATACTGCAAAACTGGATTACAAAGACTTTCATATATGTTTATACTTCATCTTTGGTGTTCGATTTGTTGTCATTAGTGCATAAATGCCAACAAGTATTTCTTTCAATTCCATTATATCTTGGAGGCTTTTTGAAATCCTTTGTGCACTCAATTCGGATAAATATAGTCATAAGAAGCACGTCATCATGTGCCTTGAAATTTATTTTGGGGTTTTTGTTTTAGGCCATGCAACGAGCAATTCATGGGCGGACCCAGGGGGTCTTGGGGGAGCACATGCCCCCCCCCCCCAACTTTTGATATATATATAAATTCGTGTTTGGTATCGATTGAGATTTTAATTTTAATATAAATCAAAGTTAACAATTAATTTTAATAACATATTTCATGTAATCCATAACTGTTTTAACTTTTATCAAAATTTACTAAAAATTTGATTTTAATTTCCACCAAACAGGGGCAAAATCACAATAAATTTGAATTTCGATAACATGCTAATTTTAAAAATTCTCCGACGATTGTACGCTAATCGAATCTTTTTCCACCAAACATGGGCAAAATCATAATAAATTTGAATTTTGATAACATGACAATTTTAAAAATTCTCTGATGATCGAATCTACAAATTGCTTATATGATCATCTCAAAACTTATTTCAAGAACTACATTATGATCATATTGAATAGTCCAAATAAATATCGAAAATAGTTAAAAATACGTTAAACATGATTCTTAAAGAAAAACGTCTAACTTGCATTTTTTCAAAAAAAAATTCAATTATTTCATTAACATTTACTATTTTTACGATACAGACTTTTTAATTTAATTTTCATCATTTTATTAGAAAATTTTGAGCCTGTTTGGGAGGGCTAAAAATTCGATTAAAATTGAAAATATGGCCGTTATTGGGTCTCGCTCGTCTAATAAAAGTCAACAATAACAGCTAGTCTTTCAATTTTAATCTCTACCAAACGGGTTCTTTATATGGAATATGACATCAAAAAAATTCGAAATTTTACATCCGAAAAAGTCATATTCTATGTAAATTTTAGGATGAAAAATTACATGGGGTATGATTTTTTTTTGACGTAAATTTTTTAGTGTAAAATTTCTCTCAACTTTTTTGCAAGTTCAATTGTGCCCCCCTAACTTTTATGTTCTGCGTCCGCTCCTAACAACGAGCATCATCACCTATACTTAGTAGAGTGAAAATGTAAAAAAGATTCCCAAATGAATAAGGGCAATGCAAGTTGAATTCAAAATTAGGGTGTTGAAGGAGCCTTCAGATGAGAACCCATAAGGTATGAAGAACTGCCTGACTAGAGCACAATATTTTGCTTTAAGGACAATAATCCCAGCAGTCGTTGTAATAAGATCTTGAGATGTTATGTACATCGTGCGCATACAAAAGCCTAAACAACATAATAAAATCGTGAAAAGGGCATTTCTTTGTCATTGTATACTACAAAATACAGATATGATCACATAACACCTAAAGTCTCAACCAACCAAAGTTTTGCAAAAATCAACAACATACAATTCAACATACCAATCAAACATTTTTTCAGTAACTAATCAGCTCGATGAAAGTAGTACATTTTTATAGTTGTAATAACCGCTACGAAAATAAAGTAATATAAAAACATCACTACCTGGCCAAGGAAATCATTACCCTCATTACATAAATATCATTAAGAACAGATGATACAAATATTATTCTTAGAAATATGTGAATTGTCAAAAGAGTGTTTCCTGCGAAAGGTACATCTCAATATTTTGCAGAGTTCATTTATTAGACAATCTTTTGCTGGCTCCAAGTATTAAAAACAAAATATCAAATTTCTTGTATTAAGAGGACATATGTTCCACTGGCCTTCAAAACTTCATAAAGAAATATTATATGCACCTTTTACAATCAAATGAGCGGTTGTATCAAAAAGGAATACAAGGGACAATATCAGAGGCCACTAGGAAAGCTGATTTATTTGTCACATACACGACCATATATTTACTTTGATGTGAGCGTTGTTAGCCAGTTCGTGCATTCTCTAATAAGGAGCATCTTGAAGAAGTTTTCAGAATTTTAAAGTATCTTAAAGGAAGTTCTAGCAAAGGACTAAAGTTTGGGAAGCACGAGCATCTTCGAATTGAGGCCTATACCCATGCTGATTGGGTTGGTTATTTTTTAAGTGATCGAAGGTCAACAACTTCAGGCTACTGCGTCTTTCTTGGTGGTAACCTCGTTACTTGGAGAAGTAAAAAAAAATAGGTGCCTGCAATGGTGGAGAAGCAGATTTTTGAGCAACGTATGGATGTTAAGATTTGAAGTTTCATATTAAAAGGTTAACCTTGTTAAGAAAGTAGTTTAATCCTTTATAAATTGGTCTATATTTTTATCTTTATTCGATATGGAATTTTATCCCTTAACATGCTCCCGCAAGGTGATGGCTCATTTGGTGGCTCATTTTTTAGTCTTATTCGAATCGAATTGCTAATGGTCAACCTTGTGAAGGGTCAATCTTAGGCTACTCCTCTCAGATAAAATTGTTATGACCCTACTTATAGGGCTATACAGAGTTACAAAAGGGAAAATAAAATAATAAGTATACAATCTTATAACTATAGAGTTAAGCATGAAAGAGCAGAGCACAAATCATAGAGATTATTCATATCTTAAGTTTACGAGATTTTTCAATCTGAATTACTCTTTCTTTGTTTCACAGTGCTCATTGTCAAGGCGCTTCTGGTAATGCCTCAAGAAGGTGGAATAATACAATGTAAGATAAACTCAACTCCAATCACTGACACTGAAATCATACTGCCTAATGATACTGACATTATCTAATCCAATCATAATGCACCAACTAGTTAAACCCTTTACCTTATCTAATCCAATCACTGACATTGAAATTATACTGCCTAATGATTTCTCGTACACTAGATAATCATTATCATCATAATTTTCTGTCTACAAACATGGAAACTTGAAGAAATATTTATGTTCAAAACTCATTAGGCTGTGCCAGCATCAATACTAGCCAAGTTTTTCTCCTCCTAATTTAAGCAAACTAGTAGCTGCCTTAACACTGTCAAAAGTTTTCTTGCCACCTTAAACTGCACCTTTCACCTTACTCAACATTTATTGCCCATCTCAAGTGTGTGCATACGTGTGTGGGCGTGAGAGATTCTTTTTCTTTTTATTTTTGCAGGAAAAAACTTCCCAGTCAATATAAATAAAGCTCTCTCCTTTGAGTCCATTCATCTATAATCAAAGGGTTTATTCATTATTCTTAAAACCCTACAAGAAAGGGAAGAAAGAACTGCAAAATGAAACTGATATTCTCAACATTCTCTCTTGTGTTCTTCTTATTCTTCTTTCAGTGCACTCCAACTCTTTCGCAGAGTCCAGCTCCCGCTCCTACACCTCCGGTGCTGGCTCCTACACCTCCAGCGCCATCTCTTGTACCTCCGCCACCGGCTCTTGTACCTTCAGCGCTTGTTCCTGCACTTCCCGGTGCCACCAACATCAATGCTATTCTTCAAAAGGCCAAGCAATATACAACATTTATTCGACTCCTGAAGAGCACCCAAGTAGCTGATCAACTCAATTCACGGCTTGACAGCTCAAACCAAGGTCTCACAGTATTTGCTCCAACTGATGCTGCATTCAGTAACCTCAAACCAGGCATGTTAAACTCTCTCACCGATCAACAGAAAATCAATCTGATCCAATTCCATGTCCTACCTTCATTTTTCTCCGTCGCCAAATTCCAAACCGCAAGTAATCCACTAAGAACAGAAGCTGGCAGTGAGGAACAATTTCCACTCAATGTCACTGCAACTGGGAATCAGGTGAACATAACAACCGATACGGTTAATGCAACAGTGGCAAATATAGTATATACCGACAAGCAGCTAGCCGTATATGAGCTTGATAAAGTACTCCTTCCGCATGGTCTATTTGCATCTCCACCGCCAGCTCCTGCACCATTAAAACCCAAAAAACTCCCGGCTTCAAATCCTCCCCCCTCTGATGATACTACTCCTGTCAATACTTCTGCTGGATTTCATCTATCCCAACATGCATTGCGTTCAATATCCAGTATCGTCCTTGTTTTGGCAGCATTTGTCTTAAGTGTGTGAACAGTGTGTGCTCATGGAGTTCTTTGTACCCCTGCTTGTATTATCTTTGCCCAATTAAATTCTCTCGCGTGTTTTTCATTATGCAACTACTATTTTTTTGTTTTCAACATATCAGATTCATGCTTTATAATAAAAATTATAACCCCAAAAATGCATACAAGAATCACTGACATTCTTCTGAAAATAAAAATTTTCATAATTTTCTTTCGCAACTTTAATCTGAAATGAATTTTATTTCTACAACTCTTGATAGTTTGATGGGCGCTTCAAACTAGCAAAATAGAGCAAAAGTATTCATAATAAACTGAATCACAAGCCAAGAATGTACAGGCTTGATTATTGCATTTCCAACAAATTGATTTGATTCGGGGTTACAAGTGGTATCTCAATTTTACGCACTACCTCTTACGACTCTTCCAGTGACCCTCTTCTGATATCCCTAGAGAAGATGAACAAGTTAGCCTTGTGCACAACTTGATGTGTGGATAATTTTCAAACTAATGTCATTGGACGTTAGGAATGGATCAAAGGTGAAAAGTGTTGGTTATTAGGATTTAATGCAAGTTAAGTTTCTGTTAATAAGTCCTATTTGTAAGGAATAATGGCTTAGGATTTGACAAATTCCTCTTAGTCTGTTACCACGTTTAGGTTGTTGTTTAAACGTGGGTTGCTTTTTGAGTTTATCCTCTTGTAATTGGCTTTATAAGCCTGCTGTTTTGCATTCAATAAAAATATAACTTTCATTCAAACTTTTGCTCTACAGAAAGATCAGAGTGTTTTCAACATTTGGTATTAGAGCCCCAACACAGGGCCTGGTTTTGTGTGATTGAAAGAAACGACTTTTTCTTGAGAGTGTGGAGTTGAAAGAGATGGCAGGAGAGAGTAGCTTCGTGCAGGCTACAATTCCAAAATTTGATGGTCACTATGACCATTGGTTGATGTTGATGGAAAATTTCCTTCGTTCGAAGGAATATTGGGGTCTTGTGGAAAATGGGATACCTACAGCAACAGACGACACTACATTGAGTGAAGCACATCGCAAAACAATCAATGATGCTAAGTTGAAGGACTTGAAGGTCAAGAATTACCTTTTTCAAGCTATAGATCGAAATATTATAGAGACAATACTCGACAGAGACACATCAAAGAGTATTTGGGACTCCATGAAACAAATATACTAAGGCTCTACCAAGGTGAAGAGGGCACAACTACAAGCACTTCGGGTGGACTTTGAGACTCTCCACATGAAGGAGAGAGTGTTGATGATTTCTTTGCTCGTACTCTCACTATAGCCAACAAAATGAAGGCTCATGGTGAGAATATGAGTCAAACCACCATCAATGAGAAAACTTTGAGGTCCATGACTTCAGAATTTGACTATGTGGTTTGCTCCATTAAAGAATCCAATGATTTGGACATACTGACCATCGACGAGCTACAGAGCAGTTTACTTGTCCATGAACAAAGAATGAATGGTCATCGAGGAGAGGAGTAGGTTCTCAAGGTCACTCGTGAAGACAACACAAGCAGAGGAAGAGGTGGAAGGATGGTCAGAGGCAGATGAAGATAGTCTTTTAACAAAACTATTGTGGAGTGCTTTAAATGCCACAAACTTGGGCACTTTCAATATAAGTGCCCTAGCTGGGTAAAAGGAACAAATTATGCAGAGTTAGATGAAGAAGAGCTGTTGTTTATGTCCTATGTGGATCATAATCAAGCAAAAGGAGAAGAGGCGTGGTTTCTTGACAATGGATGTAGCAAATCACATGAGTGGAAATAGAGAATGGTTCTCGAGTTTGGATGAGCGCTTCAAACAAATAGTGAAGCTAGGCAACAACTCAAGGATGGCCGTTGTGGGGAAGGGAAATGTCAGAATGCAAGTAAATGGAATCACTCAGGTAATCTCTGAAATTTACTGCATTCCTGAGTTGAAGAATAATATGTTAAGTGTGGGACAAATTCAAGAAAAGGGTCTAGCCATTTTGATCCAACATGGAAAGTGCAAGATCTTTCATCCTTCAAAAGGTCTGATTATGTAATCCGATATGAGTACGAATAGAATGTTTGTTGTGCTTGCAGCCATTCCTACTTGTTTCCAAGTTGTGACAGAAAATGCAACTCACCTATGACACTGCAGATTTGGGCATTTAAGCTTCAAAGGATTGAGAACCCTTCAGTACAAAAAAGATGGTCAGTAGCTTGCCTTCACTTAGAACCCCTACAAACCTTTGCACAGATTGTCTGGTTGGTAAGCAACACAGGGAATCCATTCCTAAAAGAAGTTTGTGGAGGGTTTCATAGAGGTTGGAGCTTGTACATGTAGATATATGTGGTCCCATAAAGCCAGCATCAAACAACAACAAGAGGTATTTGTTAAGTTTTATCGATGACTTTAGTCGTAAAACTTGGGTTCACTTCTTGCATAAAAAGTCAAAAGCTTTTGCTATTTTTAGAAGTTATAAAACATGTGTTGAGAAAGAGATAGGTACATATATTAGATACTTAAGGACTGACAGGGGTGGAGAATTCAATTCAAATGATTTTGTTGAGTTTTGTAAAGCTAATGGAGTGAGCAGGCAATTAACTGCAGCCTATGCCCCTCAGCAAAACGGAGTTATTGAGAGGAAAAATAGGACAATGATGAATATGGTACGTTATATGCTTTTAGAGAAGCAAGTCCCTAAAGCTTTCTGCCCTGAAGCAGTGAGGTAGAGTGTACACATTCTCAACAGATCTCCAACTTTGGTAGTACAAGATAAAACTCCAGAAGAAGCATGGAGTGGCATGAAACCTAATGTGGAGTATTTTCGTGTCTTTGGTTGTATGGCTCATGTACACATACCAGATCAAAGGAGGACCAAGTTAGATGATAAAAGCTACAAGTGTGTCCTTCTTGGTGTGAGTGATGAATCGAAGCCATATAGGTTGTTTGATCCAATCTCAAAGAAAGTAGTTGTCAGCAGTGATGTATTTGAAGAAGATGAAAGCTGGAATTGGGGCAGAAGCCAAGAATAAGAAGGCTCAATATCCTGGAATGGGGTGACAGTGATGATGAAAATGATCAAGAAGGGAATGAAGGTGAAGAAAAGACTAATGAAGGTGAAGAAGAGATTAATGAAGATGAAAATGGTGGTGTGGAGCCGGTTCGAATGATGCTGGCTCATCCTCTAGTGAGTCACCTGCTGAGAACTTACCAAGCTTAAATGAAAGGAGGGTGAGAAGAGAACCACCCTGGATGCAGGATTATGTAACCGAATAAGGCTTGTTAGAATATGAGGGTCTGAATGCCATGGTAATGCTCATCGAGGATGATCCAATCATATTTGAATAAGCTATCAAGAGCAAGAAATGGAGGGATGCAATGAATGCAGAGATTGAGTCAATTGAGAAAAAAAAGACTTAAGAGCTAACTACTCTACCAGATGGAGTGAAGTCTATTGGAGTTAAATGGGTGTTTAAAACTAAACTCAATGAGAATGGAGAAATAGATAAGTGAAAAGCGAAGTTCGTGGCCGGTGGCTAAGGGATATGCACAGCAGTACAGGATTGATTACACTGAAGTTTTTGCACCGATTGCGAGGTTTGACACCATTCGATTGATACTTGCTTTAGCAGCTCAACAAAGCTGGGATTAGGGGTGGGCAAAACCCAAATCAACCCGACTAAACCGATCGGTTTAGGTCAGTTTTTTGAATTATTTGGACGGGTTTCGAGTCAAATTTTTAGGTTTCGGGTCGGGTCGGGTTGGGTCAGGTCATGGGTTAACGACCCAAACTCGATAGACCCGACCCAACCCGACCCGAAACCCCCCAAAAAAAAAGGAAACACGACACGGTGAGAACAAAACCCTAAAGACTAACACAGCCAACAGACACACAACCCTCTTCTCCTCTCTCTCCATATCTTGCTATGTTGCTCAGATCTGCTCACTCGCCTCAAATCCTAACCCCCATCCACCCATCAACCAACGAACCACAGATTCGAGACCACCGATTGAAGCTTGAACTTGAACCACAGATTCGAGATCATCCATCAACCAACGAACCTCAAGCCGCTGCAAGAAGGCTGTGAAAATGGGTATTTCGCTCTTCCACCGAGGCTTCAATTCTTCCAAATGGTAATTAGTTTCTTTTATTTTTGTCATTTCTGGTTTCTATTTTGGTAGGAGATTTACTTAGTTGAATAAACTTGGAAATTTGTAAAAAAAATTCTGAAATATAAATATCAAATCAATGGCGAAAATGGCGGTGGCAAGAATAAAGCTTCTAAGAAACAAGAGAGAGGCGGTGGCGAGGCAAATGAGACGTGACAGTCCCATGCTTCTCGAGTCCGGTCAGGACGCCACTGCGCGTGTTTGGGTAACCTTTATATATATATTGTTTCTATTGCATTATAACATGAAATTTTCATTTTTTTTCTTTCCACTTACTTTATGATTCTGTATAATTATCTTGTTGCTAGAACTCTTTAAGTCCCAGGTTGTAGAGGAAATTTATGTGTAGTAAAATCTGAAGTTGTTGGATGAATTTGTTANTATATATATATATATATATGTTTCTGTTGCATTATAACATGAAATTTTCATTTTTTTTTCTTTCCACTTACTTTATGATTCTGTATAATTATCTTGTTGCTAGAACTCTTTAAGTCCCAGGTTGTAGAGGAAATTTATGTGTAGTAAAATCTGAAGTTGTTGGATGAATTTGTTAATTATTTTGAATGGTCTGTGTTTTTTGCTTAAATTAGAAAATTGAATGGGATTAAGAGTTGATTCTTCACACGAAAGTTAATTAATTTTGCTATGATTTTCTGAAAGAAGCGCCTTCGTGATCATGGTGGATTTCTGATATAGGTCCCATAATTATTTAAATTGAAATGTTGGTCGTTTGTGTTATTGGATGGTTTTTACATGAAAGATGTTGAGCATTAAAAAATTGGATGATTTTATTTTTTATGTAATAAGCTTATCTCAAACCAACCAACCCAACCCGACCGACACATAATTGGGTTGGGTTTCAACATTTACATAGGTTGGGTTGGGTTGGGTTGAGTTGAATTTCGAACAAACCGACAATGTTGTGGGTTGGAGCAAAAACCAACCAACCCAACCTACGCCCACCCCTAGCTGGGATGTTTCTCAGCTAGATGTAAAGAGCGTTTTCCTTCATGGTGAGCTTAATGAAGAAGTCTTTGTGCAACAGCCTCAAGGATACGAGAAGAAGGGTGAAGAAGACAAAGTGTACAAGCTAAGAAAGGTATTATATGGGCTCAAACAGGCGCCACAAGCATGGTATAGTAGGATTGAAGCTTATTTTGTTAGAGAATGCTTTGAAAGGTGCAATAGTGAACACACATTGTTCACAAAGTCAAAGGAGGGAGGTAAACTTTTAATTGTCAGTCTTCATGTTGATTTTGTTGGGGACTTGGATGATCGGAAGAGTACCTCAGGGTATGTGTTTTTGCTTGGTTCGGGAGCAGTGTCGTGCTTGTCCAAGAAATAACCTGTGGTGACTTTATCTACTGCTGAGCCTCAGTACATAGCTGCTGCCTCTTGTACTTGTCAAAGTGTATGGTTGAGGAGAATTCTAGAGAAGCTTGGTTATATACAGAACAAGTGCACTACTGTTTTGTGTAACAATAGTTCAACTATTAAGTTATCGAAGAATTCTATTTTGCATGGTCGAAGTAAACACGTTGATATTCGCTTTCATTTCCTTCATGATCTTGCAAGAGATGGCATTGTTGAAGTGGTATACTACAACACTCAAGAACAAGCTGCTGACATAATGACAAAGCCTTTGAAGTTGGAGACATTCTTGAAGCTTCGAAGTATGCTTGGAGTTTGTGAAGCACATGTTGTAAACTGAATGCTGAGAAATGTTCAGTTTAAGGGAGGGATTGTTGGTTATTAGGATTTACTACAAGTTAAGTTTCTGTTAATAAGTCCTATTTGTAAGGGATAGTGGCTTAAGATTTGACAAATTCATCTTAGTCTGTTACCACGTTTAGGTTGTTGTTTAATCGTGGGTTGCTTTTTGAGTTTATCCTCTTGTAATTGGTTTTATAAACTGCATTCAATAAAAATATAACTTTCATTTGAACTTTTGCTCTACAGAAATATCAGAGTGTTCTCAACAAAAAGCATGTGTTGTTATACATGAGGAAGGGGACGACTTTCAATATGAGCAAATGAAGAAGAAGATTTAAATTGCTTGACCGATATACCTATGACAGTCACTGATAAGTGTGTTTTTGCACACTTAGGGTATGTTTGAGCCAACATTATTTTGGAAGAATGTATTCTGAAATAGTAGATTGATGAAGAATGTGTGGTTGAAAAAGAAAGAAAAGTTATTGATGTAATAAAAAATATTATTTTATTGAAAAATGTGTGGTTGAAAATGAGTTTTGAAAGAAGTTGGGTGACCATGGTGAACGTTATATGAAATTGGGCGACCTTGAT
>CAIGRQ010072755.1:0-15025 GCA_903798375.1 Fraxinus sp. D2006-0159 | reverse complement strand
TTTCAACCTTACATTTGATCATTTTTATTAAAATATATTAAAACTCTAATTTTAGTCAAACCAAACATGAGCTTAATATTAGCTAGTAACATATTCAAACGTCATTCACAAACGTGCCAGAAGAATAATAAATACAACCGCGTTAAATATACTTTGAATAAACAAGTTTTTGGCCTATTTATGAAAATTGTACATGGTATTCACACGAATACACATCTTGAAAAACGTAATATAAATAAATAAATTTATTTTTTGACTAACAGCCTAGGCTTTAAAACGAAGTCGTTTAACAATTTTTTTTGGTAATTTTATAAAACTTAAAAATCTAATGCACCAATTTAAAACACTACTTAACAATGAAGCAGATTACATTAAACCCTTCCTAAATTTGGTAAAGTTCTACATTGTCTCACTCCTTAACAACTTACTTGTTGTGCATGATCCAAAAGTAGTAGGGAGTAATGTGGGTTTGTTGTCCTAAACACAATGGCCGCCGCAGCCATGGCCGCTGCCGTTTCTCCGGCGACTTCGGTGCCTGGATGCTCCTCATCCACCTTGTGAGCACGCCGGGAAGTCGTCATATCCTCCGGCCGCTGCCAACAGAGGTGATCGGTGTCGCCATCACCCACCTGCAAAATGTCATGACGTCATTCATTATTATTATGTCCCCAAATTACCACGAAAATCACGATTAATTTTTTATACTTTGCAGTAATGGACCCACGAAGGAATTGAGGAGAAACTGTTAAGACCAAAAATTCAAAGCAATTCTCCGGCATGATTGGAGGATATTGTTCACTCTTTATGAAAATTGTCGGCAGCCGTGCATATAATGCGCTTTTTTTCTTCAAATTTTCAAAAAAACACGCAAATAGAGAGAGAAAATGTGAGTGTAAATTACCTGAGCCCAAAGAACATGCGGATGAGTATGTGCTTTAATGAAATAATCGGTTCCCCATTTGATAGCTTCAAGGGCATGGCGATATTCCCCTGCATCCACAATCAGATCCCGGTACTCAACAACACTCCATGAAAGCATTGTAATGGTAAAAGCCATTGGAAGACCAAATTTAACATTATCACCAGCATCATAATAACCACCAACCAAATCAACCTGTTTCAACCAAAAATCACACATAATAAACTTCACCAATTAATTATAATCAAAATTGCAGAAATAAATGTTTCGGCACAAAAATGTGAATAATCAAAGTAACGTCCAACCAAATCTACCTGTTTCAAGCAAAAATCACGCACAATAAAGAATAAACTTCACAAATTTTAAGCAAGATTCACAATAAATGCTTCATCACACAAATGCGGGATAATCATAGTGACCTCCAACCAAATCCACCAGTTTCAAGTAAAAAACTACACACAATAAACTTCACAAACCTCATCCATCCGTTTTAAGCACAAATCGATCGCATATACACACATTTCAATAAAAAAAATTCACAAAAAAAGTTGAAATGTGCATTGTTAAGTGATCGGACCCCCTGTTCTAAGCCGTCGGTGAGGCCGGAATGGTGGCGCCAAGTGACTCTCTGGTTGTACGGCAAGCGGCCGGAACGCTGTGCTTCGAAGTAGAGGAGACTCTTGGAAAGGGCTTCGCCATAGTTGAAGGATTCAGTGAACTGAAATGCATTGAACAGTGAAATTACAGAAATCAAAAATGAAAAAGGCTTGCATTTGCATTGCCTCATTCTTTGCGTGTTGGTTTCTGCTTTCACTATCTGTGGCAGAGCTACTGCCTTTACCTCTATATATACACATGCGAGGCACGTGCCTATGTTTTGTGTTTATTTAGCACTACATTATAGCAAAGAGATATCTCTAAAACTTAGGCTTCAAACGACAAAAAAGTTAATGAATCTCTTTAAATATGTATAGTGAAAAAGTGAATAAAAATTACCTTAAAAGTAATTTGATAAGATCTTACTAGCTTTATAGCAAACAAGCACTTCATTTAATTTGAACTGTGGGATTATAAGTGTAAAAAGAAAAAAAAGGGTTGATTTCGAAACCGAAATTACTTGAACGATTATGGGTATGGTGAGGTCGAAACTCCACACCACTCAACAAGACTAGATCGACACGACCCAACAAGACTAGACAGACACAACCCAACATAGAAGTAGATCGTAGTGGGCTAATAGGCCGCTTGCACTGAGCTACTAATGCCGATCTTGTACAAATCAAAATAACTAGCCCTGGTTTGATTTTTATGGTTTAAGTTTCTGTTTGTGCCACATTATTTTATTCATTCTCATTTTTATATTCATTTTCAACTACACATTCTTTAATAAAATAATATTTTTCATCACATCAATAACTTTTTTTTTCAACCACATATTCTCCATCATATCAATAAAAAAAATGCATTCTTTTGGAAATAATGTGCACCAAACATGGACTTACTTTTCTTTCTTACTTTCTTTTAACTATAAATTCTCAAATAATTCTTGTTTTTTCATACATATTAAAAAATAAAATTTTTTTTTTAAAGAATCACTTCTCAACAAGTTTTTTTTTTTATCAAACAAGCGCTTAAGAAAAATAGGACAAAATTGACCCATTAACTCAAATGCTGCGCATAATTTGAAAAAATAAATAAATATTTTTTACATATCTGAATTTTACGTGTTTGATGTAAATTAAAATTAAATTTTTTAGTAGATTGTGATAGAAGTTTTTGAAAAATTGTGGGACTCATAAAAAATATGGTTAATATTGATTATTTGACTTTGACTTGGATTAAAATAGAATTTTAATTCGGACCAAACAAGCTTTTAAAAAGTAATCAAAACAATAAAAAAATAGTATCAACAGTTAAAAACAAGACCAATATATTAAAATAATAAATTATCCAAACAATCTAAAAAAAATTAAACTATAGATTTTAAGTCCTTTTTCACATTCCGATTTAATTAACTATTCGATTTTAATTATTGTAAGCTAAGGAAGACGAAAGAACGACCAAACATTGTTGGCTGATTCTGAAAACGAAGTAAAAATATAAGGACAAAATCAAGAACCAAACAATTCTCATCTGTTTGTATTATAGTACATTAACGTGTAAACCTCTCAAAGCATCGTATTGGACAACGTTAATTAATTTCAATTCCTTAATCTTCTAGTGGACATGTCTTAACCGACATATTTATATAATACATTCTTTGCCTTTTTTTTTAATAAAAAATTAATCTATGAAATTGTGAAATAAATGTCTTGGCATGTTGGTTAGCATGCTGGAAAGTGATGGGAATGGTTCTATTTATTTATTTAGAAGTCTCCCTCGAGTCTCGAATTTTATTTTTATTTTTATTTATTTATTTTTTTCGACGTAGAAATCTACAGTTTCCACCCACTCGTGAATGTGCACCAAGTAAACTTCAATCCATGTGCGGTAACCAACAAATCACACGAGAAAGATAAATCGCACCAAACAAACCCGGTGCGACGAGCTCGACTGAAGAAATATTGACAGAAAATTCAAACTTATGACCTTCAATCTACACGTTCACTTGCTCTGACTTTAGGTAGGCATACCAAAGGCTTAGATATTATAGCTTTTGATGCCTATTTCCTTGACAACCCTCCACCCTCACGACCCCACCCCCAACGAAGCCACCAAACCAAACCCAGATTTATACCAGCCACACTCCCTATATTTTAAAAACAGAGACGTTAACAAGTTGAGTTATTGCCCGTAAACTTGATTGGCATTCCAGCTTATTCTGGATCTTTAAAGGATGAGTATTAAAGGATATGACAACGTGCTTCAGGTGGTTGTTTTGTTCCAGATAGAAGTACTTTTAGAGGAGCATCCTCGTAAAACTCTTCTTCTACAAGAAGTAGACGATGAATTTCAACATATCCATCTCAAAGAGCCACTCAAGAAATGATTTGCAAAACCAGTGCCGAAACAAGAGACTAACAAGTAAAACGAAACGGAAATGAAATCCAAAGCCTCTGAAACTGAACGGGTAACTTCCAGTTGAAACTATGCAATACTGATGCAAAATTTGACAACAGTCAACAAGCATCTGGAGTTTAAAAGAGGATCAAAACACGCCAAAAGACTAGCAATTGAAATATCTCAACTGCCGCTGTTCAATAAGTTTGCAGCACTAATTTATATTACATTTCCAGAAGGCAATTGTGGACTCGTCCTCCTTTAGTATGCAGTTGAACCTCCAGTCTGGTGAAGCATGGCATCTATCTCATCACCTTCCTCCATTTCAAGCTGTAAACAAAAAATGCAAAAGTGTGCGTGGGGGGAGAGAGAGAGAGCAACGTAAAAGTCAGGAGTCTACTCCCCCGGGAAGGGACGGTCATCAAAGAAAAAATGCAACTGAAACTTTATGTATTTTGGTGTGTGAATAGATTGTGAAGACATGAAAAGATGTGTTTGTGTTTGTGTTTGTGTGTGTGTGTGAGAGAGAGAGAGGAAAATTGACCTCATCCGGAGTCTGCTCTGCTCGGAGGCGACGACCATCAAACAAGAAAGCAATTGAGTTAAAGTCCACAGATTGTCTATCACAATAAGCATTCATGAGCTTTTTCAGCTGTGTGTTTCTCTTAATTCTGAAAACTACTTCACTTCCATCCTGCATAAAGTAACTAGATTAGGCACTTCTACAAACAAATATCCATGCATCCAAATAGCAGAATGTAGAGAAATGCCACTTTCTTCATCAAAAAACTTTATACCTTAAAAATTTACCTTTCCTTGACAATACATTTATCTGAACTTCTTGACATGGTCGTTAACAGGTCTTACCGATGTTTAAATGGCTCAAAAACATACTATTCAAAGACGCTTATGGAAGAATATGCTAACATCAATAAAAAATCACAAAAAACCAAGAGGGCAAGTCATTTTTTAGTTTACTTAACTATGAGAATAAGAGTGTTGTAATGTTACTAGCAGCAAAACTAAATGATCGCAGTAGACAGAAGTACTTGTAGAGTCATAAATATGGCATGTACACACACATAGGGTGATTGAAGATTGTGGCTGGAAATAAAGGAAAAGGAACAGCCTTGTATATCACTTGAAAGAGAAAGTAACCAACCAAAAAAATAAATGAGCAACAATATTCAGGTGGACAGATGACTAAACATGGCTTTATTCTTGTAACAATTGGTGAAATGGTCCCATATAAAACTCACAATATATGCATACATCCATTTGCTTTCATTTTTCTTCTAAATCCTCTCCAACAAAATAACCAGTATAACATGGTTCAAAGGTTTGAAGTGGACCTATAGTTCAAGTAACTCAACCAAAAACTAAGAGCATCTCTACTATCGAGAGAATTCTGTTTGCTAAACAAATTTCTTCTTCTAAAAATAGGAGGGAACAGAGAAAGACTTCGCTTAGCCATTGACCATTGATCCAACAATGGAAGGGCTAAATATTGCAATAACGAAAGGGTTAAACTGCGCAGAAAATTGTTTAATCAGGAATTTCTGGAGAAAGTCAGTTTTTTGGGATTGTTCGGATGAGAAGAATTCGAGAACTTAACATTATTTTTAAACTTCATTCTCAAGAAACTTCATCTTGACTAGTGCTAACAATAGGTCAAGCTATAAAAAGTTGACTTCCTGTATGAAACACGCCATATAAATCCTTCATCGGTAGATAAATTTCATGACTTGCAAACACAGGGCTGAAGTTTGCAGAGCCTATAACAACAACAATACAGTTCTCACTTTAAACAATCTTATAATTATAGGAACAGCAAACTAAACTGTAAAACCTACCCAGTGAGACTCTAATAATCAAAATATCTACAATTAAAACAACATAACCAACCTCGAAAACTGATTTAAAAAATACATTGATCTAAAACCCTAAAAAGAACTGCACGCTATCCAATTAAATCAAAAACATCCGAGGGCTTATAAGCTAGAAATAAAAAATACAAAGCATTTAGAATCTTCAATCGAAAACGGCAAATGTATCGACAATAACACAGTACTCATTCTGAACATTCATATAATTACATGCACAGTATAACTAGTGCGTAGACCTTCCCACTAGGAGCCCCAACAAAAACGATGTACACCTACAAACTAAGAGCACCAACAAACAACAAAACCTTAGAATGGATCGAAAGAATTACATTGTTCTAAAACCCTAGAAACAAACTCCACACTGATCGAGAAAATTTAAACATTATATGGCACGAAAACATATCTAGAAAAACAAATCCAAAGCATTTAGATGGAAAAAAAGGCGGAGGAAACAAGGAACATCAAGAATATTGAAACCTGGCCTTTGACTTTAAGATTGATATGAATCGCCTGATCTCCGGGCTTCTTATCTTCGTCTTGAGTGACACCTGACATTCTCTAGTAGCCGCCGATTAATCGCCTCTGCTTTGAAGGGTTGAATTTTGGAATTCTACTGCCGCTGTAGTGAGGTTTTGTGCCCTTAATATTGTGTGTGCACTTTTTAAGGATATGAAAAAGAAGGGAATCAATCAGGATTCTGGATGTTACAGATGGACGGCTGAGGTGGGTTTAGGTCTAATCCGACGGACAATTTTGAGTGGTTGAATCTTTTCAGTCTTTAATACGGCGCCGTGTTATGGGAAAAATGATGCGTAATATGTAAGCAATTAATGGGGTGGATATGGATAAAAATAATTGAGTGATTGGATTTATGGAATTTTAAAAAATAGTTCCTGTATTTTGGAATATTTACAGATAAGTCCACCAAGATCTACAAAATTGTCAAAAAGGAAGATTTATTTTGAAGTTTTGGGGATCGTGGAACCAAGTTTAACTACACGGGTTTAGGGGGCCTTAGTTCTGGTTGTATTTAAACTGAGTGATCAATAAATCGAGTGATCAATGCAAGCACGAAAATATATTTGTTCTTTTCGATCTTTATGTTTGATTTGAGAGGATGTTAGCCTCTCGAAACATAGACAAAATATATATTTCCTTCTAATTTTACTATGAAACTTCATGTAATTTTGATTAAATCGTGGTTGTTATATTATTTTGTGTTATACATTAATCAATTTGAATTAAGAGTATGGTTTAGTGATTAGACCCTCGTTGGGAGAAGGCAAGTTATTGAGTAGTCGATTATCGAGTCCTTAGCTAACGTTTGTTATGAGCTCAGGATATTTGCTATGGCCTATTTATGGTCTAGAAGCCTCAAAGAAGGAGGTTAGCGCGTGCTTAGGGAGTTCTATACTATTACTGTTGGGAAAAATTGATTTTTATTAGTTGGTTTGACTAACTTTTGACAAATTATTTTAGTTGATCCTGTTAGTTGGACAAAAGATTTATTTGGTCGAGTGTGTTAAATTCCATTAGTAGATTAATGTAAAATATTTATTTTCTCAAAACCAATTTAAGGTGAATGAGTAATTAAGGTCATAAGATAACTACTTGAAGTTGAAATAAATTATGAATAAAATTGATGGGAAATTGGAGATTGTCAATCCCATATAGGAAAATTAGAACGATAAAAATCACTTTATATTACTTAAGTTTGGGACTTGGGTTTAGGTCCCCAGAGGTACCATAGTTTTTTAAGGGGAGAGAACCTACATGCTAGTTGGTTGAGCCAAAGTCTGCACGCAAGCGCGTCGTCGTCGTCCGTCTGGCAAGCACGGCACGGGTCATGGTCTTGGGCCAAGTTGATATATATTTGAATTATATTATTTTATTATTATTTATTTATTTATATTATTTATTTTTCTCGAATTTTTTGTGTGCGACACATGGTTTCTTCTAGAAGATGGATGTTGACGGTTAAACTGTCTATCGAAACGGGTTTTTGTCTATTGAAAACACAATTTTTCAATTGTTGTGTCTTTTGGACACAACTCTATATAAAGATTCACATACCCCCAGTTTTTATTCGTTCGAAAATCAATTCTGATTTTATTCTTCTTCCGAATCATATTCTTTCATCACTGCATTATTCCATATTTTGCAATTCGATCTCGAAAGTTATTTTCATGAATTTTAGTCCTCCAATTTTAAAAAGATTAAAACGTGAGTAGATTCGCCATATTTTGTAATTTGTATCTACTATTACAAATCGAGGTCGTTGTATTTTGGGAGACGAGTGTCGGAGTACCATTGCACCAGTGCGACACATTATCGTCTTAAGGAGAAATAGTCTAACTCTTGTCTCGATCATTAACATTTTATATCGTTCATTTTTGTATGTAGTAATTTTGCCCAAATTATTGCACGATAATATCATTATTTGCCAACAATCACGTCATACGTTCATTTAAAAAATGGCAGTGTAAAGCATCTACATTTATCTGACCGAAGTGGCGTAAATAAATATACCCTATGAATAGCTCCCCGTATATCTAAAGACATTGTTCGATGGATTGATCAATATATTTTTAAAACTTTTTAAAATTATTTGAGAAAAAAAAAAAACAAGGTCGGAGTTTTATGGAAGAAAAAAATATCGTGAAAAGAAATGAGGAGGGAACGCGGGAAGGACCCATGAGAATATAATTGTAATGAATGCATCATATTTTCTGGATAAAATTCAAATGAGCAATGCTATATAACCGTCATTGATTAAGATTTTGTGATCAAGTCACCTCATTAGTTCAATAATTAATGTCAAACTATCGAGATCAAATTTAATTCTCCACTAGAAAATCCTCCGAGGTCATGATTGTGCCTATTAAATAAATTAAGAATTTTATAACGTGAATATATGTTCCAAATTATTTCATTTTTATTCCAAAAGCACCGAGATGTTGATCAATAATTTGACATTATCTCATTAATACATTAAAGAATTTCAAGATAGTAATGAAAGTCTAATACTCTCTCAGCATTAAGGTCCTACGTACAACAATCAAGTGAAATTAAATTATACGATCAATTTCACTAAAATTGCAAAATTTAAGCTCAATATTATTGCGGAATTCAAAATTGCACTTTAATAAAATCGAGACAATCATATAAAACAAATGATTTTTCTTTTCCCCTGTTTGAGACAAATTATGTGTTTCATTAAAATGAAATTTCTAACCATTGGACACACAATTGAGCCCCACACAAGAGATGAAAAGTCAACAAATTCAGTTGGATGTGATGGTTAACGGCAAAAAGTTTCATTCTTTGTTTAAATAATTTGCTTCAAAGAGCGGCATTTATCAATCATATACAATAAAATTTAGATGGAATTATAAAACGAATATTTTTTTACTTAACACAACTGATTTATAATTTTGAAACGGTCGATGAACAAATGCAAGCTCAAATTAGTACATTGAAAAATAAACTAATAATTTATTTCAAATTAATGTTATTTGGTACATATATTTATCCCATGTAGCATTATTTCAACTAAAAACACCCACTAGTAAAAGACGATGCTCGTGCTCCACCCCCAATCAACTTGTTACAAACATGCAACATTGCACCAAATTCATTGACCTTTATCCATACATTAAATTAAAAGGTACTTTATTCTCCTAAAACCGACTCTAAATCTTGAATTGTTCACTACATACGTAATGCATTTGGTTGACATAGTACAATTATGTTTATTTATTAATAGAAAAACATAACATAATAGAGTAAGGGAAATTTTATTGGTGGTCACCCAACTTAAGGCTTTGTTTAATGTTAATCATCTAACTTCAATTTATCTTGATTTTGATCGTTCAATTTACTTTTTTATGTTAGTTCGACTATTATATTTGTAGTGAGGGTTACAAAATACATGAATTGACACTTGTTTAATATTAAATCAACGATTATTGTACGTTGACTCGTTTTTTTGCACTGTTAACGTGGACAACAGATACCAGGCTCACTTGCATTCTCTCAAACTAATTCTAACACACGTGGACTGATTGTCAGTCGATAACAAAACGAGGTTTGAACGTGAGAGAAACTTTATAACATGAGACAAATATGTTTGAATTTCAGCGAAACAAATGATATAAATTACACGATAATGAACGATCGACTAAGAGGAAAACTCAAGATCAAAATCACACGCAAAACATTAAAAACCAAAGATTAATAATAAAAAGGAAAAGAATGTATGATTTGCAGTTGATATATTTGCATTACTCCCCAAAATGACACAAATGGGAGATATTTATAGTGTTATATGTGAAATGGTGTCCATGTGATGGTGGGACGCGTGACCTTATCTCCTGAATCGAGGCATCTTGTTCTATGTATCAATTTTGATTCCATTCTTATTAATATATTCCCAAAAAGGAAGCAATCATTCTATAGCCTATGCTGACATGATTGATCTTTCTACTCATTACAAAAGTCCAATCAATCATTCTAAAAGGATTTTATAAATTCAAGATCTTCAAACGTGGATCGTCGTCGGTCTTAGTTGAGCTTCGGATTCTACTTTGTTGAACATTGTCATTTCGACAAATAAGTTATGTTTGGACCTCACATTTGTCTTTAACAAAGAAACTTCAACAAGATCAGCCTCATGAATCGCTTCGATAAGAGTGGGCTTTGATGCATCGAATTTAAATGGACTTTGGTAGGTCCAACTTCAATGGAAAGGATTTCAGTGGATCGATTGAGTCACGTGGGAGCCTAGGTGGCGAAACATAACATTATCAACAAAGAAAACTCGAGTGAAGTGAATTAACAACCATTGGTTTGTAATTTTGTGATTCGATTTCAATTTTTTGGCAAAATGACAGTTGATTTAGCATCAAAACAAGCTTCAATCACACATAAGGGTGACAAAAGGGTAGAGTCACTTGTCGACATGGGAGCTGGACTTGTACTAGCTATATTTATGGACCACTCAAACTTGTATTGAGATAAGTCATGAATTGAGTCGAGCTCCATTTTTTTTTCCAAGAGCCGGCTCGTGGAACTGTCTTGAGCTCATAGGTCGACTATTTTTTTAAATTCATTTTTGGCTTATTTTATTAGTTTCTTTAAACAAGCCGACTAGTTGGCTCATGGCCTGACTCGAGTGGGCTAAAAGGTCAATTCTAATCTTGTTCGTGGACACAAGCCAAGTTCGGCTTGTACATCGGGCCGAGTCGAGCTCGATTGTTTAATTTTTCCCTAGTCATGCATTAGTCATTAATTTTCAATTATGCTACATGTACACTCTCTTTTATACTTTTTTTTATATTCTTCCACTTGACAATATTTACACTCTTGATTTCAAACGCATCCATTACATTACTGTACAATTGTCCTCCACATAAGGAGGAATGTCAACCATGTTGTAAGGAATGATGTACATATAGAATTATTCATTAATTTTAGCCACAATCACAAATTGTTAAACTAAACAAATATGTAAGGGTAACCAAATTAAAACATATAGAAGTTGAGTAACCAGGTTAAATAAATTCGTAAAACTTTTCTAGTAAAATATGACACTTAGGAATAAAATCATAAAATTTGGACACATGGCAAGTGGAATGGACAGGTTGCTAGGTTTGCCTTTTCCTTGATTGAAGGGGAACCATACACGTTGAATTTGACATATCAAAAGTGTGATTTCACAATTATTTTATTGCCTCAGTCGATAGCTACAGCTGCTAATCAGGTGAACCTTGTGACGAAACGTAAAACGAAATTATGAATTTAATATTTATTTTAATATATTTTCAGTCGACTTTATAATTTTTTGATATTATCCGTAATTACTTCTTCAGTATAATACACCCTTATTTTTATACGCTAATGGATGATTTATACGTGTTATTTCAATTAGACCCACAAATTTCGGCTCTCTCTCTCTCTCTCTCTCTCTCTCTCTGTTTTACAGTTTTAGCATACAAAATACTTTGAAGAAATTATTTGGTATGGGGGAAGAAACTTCAAGAGGGTCCTTGTTGAATTCCGACAAGAACAGGGCTTTTTTAAGATGCGTTTCTCACGCGTGCGATGAATTGCACAGCTTTCGTAGGTGGCTCAAATGGCTGTGCGTGGATCAATCCAATGCAAAGACTGCCTGTCTTTCGTGGTTCGTTTTCTTGGTATTTGCCATTTTGATCCCTGCACTATCGCATTTCGTGTTGGCTTGTAGTGATTGCGACAACCGCCACAGCCGGCCGTACGACACCGTGATGCAGCTTTCTCTCAGCGGTGTCGCCTCCCTGTCGTTTATTTGTTTATCGTATTTTATAAGTAAATTTGGGCTGAGGAGATTCTTGTTCTTTGATAAGCTATATAATGAGAGCGAGATCGTCCGAAAGGGATACACAGAGCAACTCAATGTATGTATCTGCATAAATTTTGTCTCTGAATCGTTGATCAAATGTTTATCTCTCCTTTTTTTTTTTGGAACAGGGAAAGCTAATCGTACTATATGTAACTTTTTGGGTGAGGGTAGTTGGTGGCGACTGGATGGTGGTTAGCCGGTGGTTCCGGCAGTTTAGGCTGTGTCAATCCCCCCTCCCCATATGGGGAAATTAGAGGGAGGGTAGTTCTCTAACTGATTAGTAACTCTTGGGTGGCTCTCACGTTGATGGAAATTTTTCTACAAATTTGTGTTGCTTTTGAATACTTCTCTTTTCAAATTTCAGTAATAGTGAACAAATGAGTTGATTTCAATCGATTCATCATTGCTCTTCTAGCAGTGGATTGGAATTAATCCATACGGTTTTTTGAATCTGATAACACCATCTAATGTTGACTCGCCATGGAAGAATATTTCACTGCCTGTCTCAAGTGAAAATCCCGTTTATTGTACATTGTTTTCTAAGACATATTCTGTTACACAGTTATAATCAATTTTCGCTCTTTACATGCAGAGGTCACTGACGATCCTATTCATCTTCGTCCTTCCCTGTTTTGCTGCTGAGAGTGCTTATAAGATATGGTGGTACAGTTCGGGTGGAACCCGCGTACCTTTCTTGGGCAATGCCATCTTGAGCGACACTGTTGCGTGCATCCTAGAGTTATGCTCATGGTTCTATCGGACGGTGGTCTTTTTTCTAGTGTGTGTTCTCTTCCGTCTGATATGCTGCCTTCAGATTCTCCGTCTACAAGACTTTGCTCTGGTTTTCCAATCTAATTACGACGTCGAATCCATTTTAAGAGAACACCTCAGGATTAGGAGGCATTTACGAATTATAAGCCATCGGTACAGAACATTCATATTGTGGGCATTGGTATTCATTACGGCTAGTCAATCTGCGTCGCTTCTGATGGCTACACGGTCGAGTGCAGATGTTAACATATACAAAACCGGGGAACTCGCTGTATGCTCTGTGAGCCTTCTTGCCGGGCTTATGATTTTACTGCGAAGTGCAACTAGAATTACGCACAAGGCACTATCGGTAACTTGCCTAGCTGCCAAGTGGCACGTATGTGCAACTATCGACTCGTTTGGAACAGTTGAAAATGAGACTCCAGTTGATCTGGTGGCTGGAAATGGAGTTTTTCCTGTGAGTTCCGATGCCTCGTCTGATATCGATGATGTTGGTGATGAAGAAGATGAAATGGATAACACCAGATTCCTCCCGTCATATGCCTTCAGCACCATCTCGTTTCAAAAAAGACAAGCCTTGGGTAATTTCTCAAAATTTTAACTTGCTATTTGGCTATCTAATACTATGTACAAAACATGCAATAAATACGGTGCCTCTTACATAATTTTTTGTTTTGATATTTGGTAGTAACTTACTTCGGCAATAATCGAGCTGGCATTACAGTATATGGCTTCATGCTCGACAGAACAACACTTCGCACCATATTCGGGATAGAGTTATCCCTTGTACTCTGGTTGCTAGGGAAGACTATAGGAATCTCTTGAAGGAGTGACTACTCGACTGAAGACCAGTCGATCATTCTTTGCGCGTTTAGTTCCAGGAATTCACCGTCAGCGCGTAATAAATTGTTGCTTGATTCCAGTCTGCACAGTGAAGATGGAGAAATCAGTGATTGAGCATGTAAAGAGGCTGTTTATTCATTCAATGTTTTTTTGTATATTTTGTATCATTATTTTTTTGGGTGTAATTTATCAAGGATGCATTTTACATGGAAGTATCATAGAAATTGCTACATTGTATATGTAATATTGTCAAGTCCTTTGATTTGTACTACGATCATGATTCTTCTTATGTTGGTGATACCAGATGTTGTGTTGAGACTTGAGATATAAAATAATTATAAACTCATATTATGGTTTGTTTGTAGGAATGGAATCATGAATAGTTTAGTGGAAAAAAAGGTGAGCTCGACTCAGACGATAACTTGTCTCAAAACTAGCCCGAGCCAAGGCGAACCGAGCTCATGAGCTAAATAATGTTTGCCATGTTTACCGAACCTACTAATAAAATAACATTTGACTCAAAAGCATGTAAATTTTAAGATTTTAAGAAGAATTAATTTTAAGGAAAAATTGCAATCACAGTACTAATTTCATTTAGTTGNGGAAAAAAAGGTGAGCTCGACTCAGACGATAACTTGTCTCAAAACTAGCCCGAGCCAAGGCGAACCGAGCTCGTGAGCTAAATAATGTTTGCCATGTTTACCGAACCTACTAATAAAATAACATTTGACTCAAAAGCATGTAAATTTTAAGATTTTAAGAAGAATTAATTTTAAGGAAAAATTGCAATCACAGTACTAATTTCATTTAGTTGTAGGCTTTGTTCAAACATTTCATTTTTGCCACCCAAGATACCAAACTTTGAAAAAACTCGCGTTTAGTCCAAATGAATGGAAACTGTTAGATTGACGTTTAGTTAACCAAAGAATTGACCTTGACCATAATTTTGACTGATTTTAAAAAGATAAAATGATAACTTTAAATTTTTAGTAATAAAATAATCAAAATAAAAAAACCTAAATCACCCCACGCACCTAAATCTAATCGAAGGTCATGAGTTCCAATCCTTTGCCAACACTTCCTTGGTCGAGCCCGTCGCACCGAACTTGCCTAGTGCGATTTATCTCTCCTGTGTGGTTTGCGAGCTACTGTATATGGAGCGAGGTTTACCTAGTGCGCATTCACGGGTAAAGGCGGCGGGTTGCTACGTCAAAAAAAAAAAAAAAA
>CAIGRQ010072749.1:0-12075 GCA_903798375.1 Fraxinus sp. D2006-0159 | reverse complement strand
AAAAAAAAACTTTAAAGCTTTTGGGCCAAGTTTGAGTACATCTAATCATTTTTTAACACAAATCCATACCCTGTTATCAATACACAATTTTGCAATTAACACAAATCCATAACCTATAAACTGTAAATAAAGCAAATTCATAACATCATGTTAATACACAATTTACTTAAAGTAATAAACCAGCTTTTACACCCATTTTACACCAAAACTCAAAAGAATTGAATGAGCTAAGTCGTGCAGTACTTAAAATTGAAAATTGAAATACTATTTCATTATATGTAACTATAATAACAAATATTACCCATAACATTCATTCCAAATTCAATAACTAAAATTGTTCCAACAACCATGATTTAACATATAAATAACGTCCCTGGCCGAATTTCCATTTACAAGAAACTAAGATTAACCATTAAAATCAATAGGTATCTTACAAAAAGCCATAAGTTGTAACGTAAATCACCAACTTGAAAAACTTGAAATAGCATGAATTGTTTATCCTTGCTACTAGAGTGTTCATTCGTCTCTGTTGGTTCCGAAAGCTTTCAAAAAATGAATGAATTAACACAAAATGAAATTGAAACAAATATAATTAACAAACTAAATGAAATAGTTAATTACCTTCATCCAATTTGTTATAATACTCCACATCCTCCATGTAAATTTTGTCCTCACTTGGAGTAGATTTGAGCCAATTTTGGGTGCAAACTAAAACCTCGACCATTCTAGTAGTCAAAGAACTACGAAAGGGATCTAAAATTCTTCATCCAATACTGAAAGCACTTTCTGAAGCGAACGTAGACACTTGAATGGCTAAAACATCTTTTGCGAGTTTGGAAAATGTTCTATACTCACTTCCAAGTTTGGCTAAAACTCCTTATCCTCTATATCTTCACGAGCATCCAATAAGTATCTTTTCACGTCATTTTTTTTTTATCTCAACTAAATCTTTTGCTGCTTGTTCTTTAAACTTGGAAATACGAGCAGAAGATGCACTAAAAGTGAAACTAACTTGACTTGTAGAAGAAAACCTATTTGCAGAATCTGAATCCATCAATACTTGACTACTTTGAGGACTTACCTTAGACGTTACATACCAATCATAAGTAGAAATCAAATTTTCCTTCAATGTTTGGGTCATGATACTAGCCAATTCCTTATCCTTATAAATATCACAAAAACAATACTTAACATAATCTAATTTATATCTTGGATCAAACACTATAGCAATCAATAACATTTGGTTGACATTGTTCATGTTTCCCCAGTACTCGTCAAATTTTCACTTCATGTTATTAGTCATTTCACCTAAAAGATAATTTCAGTTGAACTCCAATCTTCCAAATATGCTACAAGTGAACATACTTCATGAATATAAATCGTGGAATTAAAGTCACGTCATAAAAGCTTTTAAGGATTTTTACAAAAACTGAGGCATTTTCCCAATCACTTAATAAATGAGGTCCACCCCTTCTTCTACCACCACCATCCTCTCGAAAACATCATAACTAATGTCCATACTCTTCTTCTAAGTGTTCAAAAGCTTTTACGGCCTCCAACATCAAATAGGTGGAATTTCACCTCGTAGGCGCATCCAGAAATACTAGTTATTTTGATTTAATTTTTTCTTTAGTTGCACATTCCTTCAATTTTTCATACCTAGTCGGTAAAGATTTCACATACTTCACTGCATTGCAAATGCTGACTATTGAATCATGTGCTTCCTTCAACCCGTCACACACTATTAAGTTAATAGTATGTGAACAACACCTCATGTGCAAATATTTGCCATCTAAAACACACCCATCATTGCCCTAACCAATCATCTTCCTCCTAAGATATGTAATATCCGTTTCATTTGCATTAGCATTATCCATCGTGATTGTAAACACCATGTCAAGACCACCCCATTCATGTAAGCAACTTTCAATAACCTTACCAATAGTTTCACCTTTGTGATTTGGTATTGCACAAAAGTTCAAAATTCTTTTCCGAAGCATCCAGTTAGAGTCAACATAGTGGGCTGTAAGAGACATATAATTTATATTCTGAATGGATGTCCAAGTGTCTATAGTAAGTGAAACTATTTGACGTTGAGTAGTAAGGCTCTTTCTCGACCCCAATTTTGCATTCAAATACAATTGAAGAATATCTCTAACAACAGTCCTACGAGATGGAGGATCAAATATAGTACATGCTCCACCACAAAAGTGTCTAAATCCCATCCCTTCGACAAAGCTAAATGGTAGTTCATCGATAACTACCATTTTAGCATGTGTACTTCTACACGCTGGTCCCCATTCCCCTTATCTTGTTTATCAAAACTTAGGATTTTTTGCCTTTTATCTTCCACACATCCAGGATACTTCTTACAATGTTCAATCAAATGAGTCCTCAAAGTACTTGTCCCGCATTTCTTAGCCCCACTAGCATAAGACTATCCACAATATTTGCACTTGCACCTGACATCTTACGCTTTTGGATCTCCCATTATCGTGAAATGATTCCAAATATATGATATTTTCCTACTACTTTTTCTCTTCCCTACACATGATGGTAGAAGTAGAGGACGAGTTGCAGCATTTGTACCTGCATTTTTTGTTGCTGGGGTTCCACATGCGTGTTGACATTCATCGTCTATATCGATATTCAGATCTATAAAAAGTAGGGACGTATATTAATCTATCACCTTATAACAATATCAAACTTGATATCAAATTTGATATACAAATAGCAAAATTGAAAAAAAATAAAGTAACTCAAGTTCCGTTGGTGTAGTCACTTAAACTCGGCTCTTCTTTGTTTGTTTATAAGATCCCCACGTGTCAACGCCATGCCCAGTAATCAGAGATCACAACATGCACTATACAATCCAAGCGGCAGATAAACGTATATAGAAAGAGAAAGATGTATAGAATAGAAAAAACAAGAGGTGAGGTGGAACATTAGTGGTAAATTCCATCTGGGGTCCCTGTACTGTGAGCCACATCTTAATTGGATTTAATTGGATCTCTGAACTCCAGTATAGTTTTTAATTTCACCACTCCACCACGTGTCATCTCTTAAATTAATGGTTATATGAATATATCAACTCATTACTAGGTTTCATCCTAAAAGAGTTAACATAATTTAAATATATTTGCCTAGCTCTCAATTTATTAATTTTCATTTTTAGGGTGTCATATTCGATGTCGATTATCTGCCGACTAGGCAATTTCCATAAATTTGGGGGACATTTCATGACGAAATGTTATGGGGGTGATGAAAGTTGAAACTAAGATCCTATTTGGTAGAGATTAAAAGTTATATTTTAATTTAAATCAAAGTCAATAATTAATTTTAATTCATATTTTATTAAATTTATAACTTTTTAATCATATATTTCATCAATTTTTATCAAAATCTACTAAAAATTTGATTTTAATTCTCACAAAACAAGGCTAATTGAGAAAGATTATTTAGTTACCTAATTGATATTTTTTAAAGTTCAGTGACCAATGATGGAATTAATCTAGCACTCGTCATCGTTAAGACTGTTCCTTTTCTCTTCCTCTTCTATTCACTCTCTCTCTCTCTCTCTCTCTCTCGAGTAAACACAGTACTCCTCTTCTATTTTATCTCTCTAACAAAAAAACACACAGTCACACACTAAAAACACCCTCTTTCACACTTTCTTTACAACTACATAGCACAATATATATATTTTTTTTCCAAATCTTACCTTCGACAATACTGAAATTGACAGATAGAGTTATCCATCAATGAAGCCAAATGGGGCCACCGCCAACCCCGCTGCCGCCGCAGCCACCACCAACCATACAGCAACCAAAACCCAGCTTTACAACCCCATGCGCTACCCCTACCGTCCCAACGCTGCCGCCCACAACCTCCGCAGACGACGCTTCAGCTGCCGCCGTTGCTTCTGCCTGACTTGCTTCTGGTCCACTATCCTTCTAATTGCTATTCTCCTCCTCGCCGCCATTGCCGCCGCTGCCTTCTACGTACTCTACCACCCCCACTGCCCTAGATTCTCCGTCACCTCCCTGAAAATCTCCCAGTTCAACCTCACCACCACAACCTCAGACGGCACAACCCACTTAACAACTCAACTAAACCTTACTCTATCCGCCAAAAACCCCAACACAAAGGTGATATTCTACTACGATCCCATGTCCATCACAGTGTCATCTAATCAAGTTACCATATCATCTGGTTCTTTCAAAAATTTCACCAATTCGCCGGACACCATTTTCATAATTCACACCACAACTGGATTAAACTACCAATTATTAGACGGGGACGAATCGAATTCATTGAAGTCAGATCTGAAGAAGAGAAATGGGATCCCAATACAGATCGTGGTGGACACGCTGATAGGGGTGAAAATGGAAAAGCTGAAAACGAAAAAGATTGGGATTAGAGTCAAGTGTGATGGCATTCGTGGGTCGGTGCAGCAGGGCAAAAATCCAGCCTTGGCCAATACTTCTGATGCAAAATGTAAGGTTGATCTCAGAATCAAGATCTTCAGGTGGACCTTTTAGTTTAATTATTATTATACTTCTTGCTTTTCAATGGGATTTTGGGTCACAGTTTCAAAGTTCTTTTCTTTGTTTTTTTTTTTTTTCGGGGTTTACTAGGAACTTATAAGTTGTAATGATATTATCAAGAATTTCAGACGCAAATGCATAATTCGTTTCATGGTATTTACGTGGTTGTTGAGTTCTTACATTTTTTTGTTTTATTTGAGCACTGTCATGGAGAAAAAGCTGTCTAGTTTTTTTGATAATTTTAAGATTATCACAATGGTGGATCAGTGGCAGTGCACAAGACAGAGATCAGGTTCCCACATGGCCACGTGTAAATCACAATTTTATATAAAAGTTTCTACCTTTTATATAAAAAAGAAAATTCCAGCACTTGTATCAAGCGGATCTCTGATCTTTAAAATAGAGTAAATTGGTGCTCGACATTTCAATTTCAACATTTGACAACGATTATTTTAAAACTCTTTTTTACGTACTCATTTTCAATCACATATTCACATAATAAAATATTTTGTACGTAAATTTAAATTTCTTTCTATATTTTAATTACACATTCTCCTAAAATTATTATTCAAAACATTTTTAGCCAAATAATAGCCATCAAACAAGGGTTAAATTGGTATCCGAAGATGGATTCATCAATTTTACTGTTAAAAAATCAATTTTATTTAACAATCATGCTACATGTATATCAAATTTGACATCATATGAGTTGGTAAATTTTTTTATATTGATTTTAAGAATACATTTTTCAATCAATGACTAAATTTCTGACATATAAATAAGAGAATAAAGCCCCAAGTACAGGGGCAGACCTGCCCGGGGCCTTACAGGCCCCTCACTGTACCGGGGGCCCCACCTATGAATAAAAAAAAAAAAAGTTGTGGCCCTATCCCCCAAATGTGTCTTCCCTGGCAGACCTGTAAGCCCCCTCCCCCTGTACTCCAAGCATGATTTTAAATAAGATGACAACCTTAGTCAATGCAGAACATACATGAAGCATAATTCTTTATTTTAGGACAAATTGCATATTTTTTAGTAACAAACCAATCACCGGCAGTGGCTTTAGCAGCTCCAAACCCTCTTGCGTGAAGTCATCTGATTCAGAGCACGCCAAAAGATGAAACGTATGGCTAGATAACCAGGTGTTAAATGAATATAAAAGATGAGTTGGCTTTATTGTTGGTCTAATCCACAATCCTTATCCTTTATAAAATAATAATGCTAGCACCAACAAAAAAATATTATCATTATTTTAAAGGAATTATTTATTTATCGATAAATGAATAAATTATTAATTTACCGATAAATGAATATCTATTCAGAGTATTAATTGTGTTTTACTTATCGATTCCTCAAAATAGGCATTTCAAGCAATCATAACCTTAAATGGTTACTTTGTACAAAATAAAAATAAAAATAAAAAATGTCAAATGTAGTATGTACATTGCAAAAAATTAGGGATAAATTTGAGTTTGATTTTGGTGCAAAGAAAAAATAAAAGACTTTAGATGAATATTTTGAAAAAGAGGTGAATTGAAAAATATATTGTCAAATTAAAAATTTATTAATTTGTATTAGTATGAACTTTTAAGCCGATATTATTTTATATATTCGTTGGGCAATTAAGGATCTCAAAAAAAAAAAAAAAAATTTATCATCTTATACATTTAGTGGGATTATGAATTTTATTATTTAAGTAAGAACATTAATTTATCAACGTTTTATCTTGTTTGTGTTTTATTATAAACTTCTAATAATTCAAAAGTTAAATTCAAACTTTAATTTTAACTATACATTACGTATAATTATATATCACTTATTTCTATAACATTATAATTTTAGTAAATTATAATGAAACTCGAACAAGCATAGTAGATTCCAAAAGAGTAGCAATGAGGGAACAATGGTGATGTAGCATTCAAAGTGGAGTATCCAATTGGTATACATATTATTAAATAATTAAAAAAAAATGGTTGATTTGGACCTTTCATCTTCCCACGCAAACGCATTCCTCAATCCCTCTCATTTCTCTTTCTTCAGACCACATTCCCTCTTCAGACCACATTTAGAGGGAGAGAGCGATAATTACAAGAAGGATGATATAACAATTTGTCAACTGAATTATAGTACTAACTACTAAGTCTATAAATCACTTGTCAATGTATATAAATCACAAATTACAATAGTTTAAAAAGTGGTAATATTGCCTCATTCTTATTTTTTTCAAAAAGTCTCTTTCTCTATGTAAACCATCAAATTGTCATTCAATCAATCATTTCCCATTTTTTTGCGCAATTATTTTTCAATTATAATTGATTAAAAAACATAGTACATATTATCGAATTGAGCCCAATATCTTTTCAAGTGATTTTTTTTTTCATTTATCCTAATTCTCAAATTACAAATCAAAACTCATAAATGATAAATTAAAACTCATAATTCAATAATAGTGCAATTTAAATTATTTGTCCTAAATCACATATTCCCAAATTACAATTCTCATTTCTAAATTGTCAATTAACTCGTAGAACATAAATCATAATTTTTAAGTAAGGATAATAATAACAACTCATAAATAAAAAAATGACACCAAAACCAAAAAAAAAATGAAAAATGAAAAGAGAGAGAGAGAGAGAGAGACTCACAATCACGACAGCAGTCGGCAGCACTAACAGCCTGTTTCTGACCTTCCAACTTTCGAGACTCGAGTCGTCCGGCACGGGCACTGGTACGACTGGACTGGTCAATGGTGGAGGTGTCACCAAGAGGCGGGTTGTCGGTGGACGTGGTGGAACCGTGTAAATTTGTGGAAAATGGAATCTAACTATGGTGAAATTAACGGATCTGGATCACATATATAATTGAGAGGAAATTACTTCCACCCCTAGTTTTAAAATTTACAATTCAAAATTCAGATTTAAAAGTTTTCTTTTCAAAAATCAGATATAAATAAAATTTTAAATATGAAAATTGAGTTATTCTACATATTCAACCCACCATTTTCTACCATAACCAAACCTTAATTATTTTCCTTTATCTTCTCTCTCTCTCTGTCTCCCCCAACCTCCCTCTACGACTTTACTGGTCGACAAGTACAAAGAGATTTCTCTTTTCCCAGCCTTTCTCTTTGTCTTCCCCCGCAGACCTCTGCGCAAAGAGGCGTTTGATTGCAGCGCACCTTGATCGGATCTGTAGTTTTGTTTTGTACGATGATTTGAGCGATGCCTCTATCTGCACTGGGTTGTCTACAATGTGAGGGGTGATGAATCTATAGGGGGGCGCTGTAGATCGCGCGTGTAGCGACCTAGATGGTGGCTGCATCGGCGGAGATCGCAGCTCTAGCAGCGCAGATCATGGGGATGATGATGATTTTTTTCTTTGTTGTTGGATGGGTGTTGGTGGTAGTGGTGGTGTAGTGTTTGGGTGGTGGTGGTGGTGGTGATGTTAGCGGTTTGGTATAGTGGTGGTGGTAAAAATGTTGGCTACGATGTTTGAAACAGTGATTTTGTTGCTTGGCGACGGTGGTGTATTTCTGTGGTGTTGGTGTTGGTGTTGGCGGTGGAGACGACGGTGTTGTTGTGTTGGTGGTGATTTCAAATCATTTGTTGATTATGACCAATAAATTGATTGGTGTGTGACCAATAAAGAATAAACTGTGACTAATAAATACTGTGTGACCTACAAANATGTTTGAAACAGTGATTTTGTTGCTTGGCGACGGTGGTGTATTTCTGTGGTGTTGGTGTTGGTGTTGGCGGTGGAGACGACGGTGTTGTTGTGTTGGTGGTGATTTCAAATCATTTGTTGATTATGACCAATAAATTGATTGTTGTGTGACCAATAAAGAATAAACTGTGACTAATAAATACTGTGTGACCTACAAATTTATTAATTTATGACCAATAAAAGTAATCTGTGACCTATAATTTGATATTTTGTGACAATAAAATAAGTGTGTGACTTATAAATTTTGTGATTTGTGACCGATGAACAATTTGTGACTTTTAAATTTTTAATTTGTGATCGATGAACGAACTGTGACCTTAAATTTTTTGAATTGTGACCAAATTGCATAGATTTGTGACATTTCTATATTTATTAATAAAATATATAATTAATTATTTAATTCATAAATAAATTTTAATGAAAGCCTGCTTTTTGAAATTTAAAACTTCTATCCTTAATTTTGAAATGGTGATACTTAAAAACCTAGTTTATGTATTGTTTCCTATAATAGATTTGGGTCTGGTCAATTGAAAAGTAGAGGTCCAACTAAATTAAATTATAATTTCAGGTCAACCAAATGCAAAGGCCAAATTAAAAAAGGAAGAGGAATCCAAACCCTCGACTCACGCGCGCCGGTCTCCTTCTTTCTCATGCCGGCACTGTTTCGGCAGGGCGACCGCGCCCCATCGCCGAGTGCTGGGTTCGTCTCTGGTGATTCAGCTTTGGAAATTCACCTTTTGGTTGTTATAGATTGGGATATCGCTATTTTCATGCATTTATGATGTAGAGCAGATGGTCGTGGGGATTGAGGAACACTTGAACCGAAAAGATAAAAACAGTAAATTGCAAATTTTACGTTCGAGCTCCATGGGCCCATAATACATTTTCGAAAGAAAATGACTTGCCAGACTGAACTCATCGCTTTGCTGTAATTTATGGTGGATTTTAGCCACCCGCGTTCGTTTAGGACTCGAAAACTACTTTTAGGTTTTAATACTATTTTTGTCATTTAGTTTATTTAAAATTCTTTTCAGTAAATTTCTTTTAAACTAAGTTTTCGTTTAAACCCTTATAATAAGGATTATGTTACTTGTACATAAAATTGGTATATAAGATATTACATAAAATAATGTGGAGGAAAAATATTGGATGAAAAAGTTGATCGTGTTTTAAATTGACAAATGGTAGAGTGTCATGTGACATTATGTAATATTTTATGCAAACATTCATATACATATAGCAAGATCCTATATAATTTTTGTTTTTGGGCATCTTGAAATTAATAAAGCTTTTTGATTTTATCTTTCATTCTTTTGTGTTTTTAAGGTTTTCGTTTGAATTCCTTATTTCGCACTGGGTTAATTTCAGTTATAATTTACCTTATTGGTATTTGGTGTGGTGTTGAAAACCACAGCAAGTGACGTTGAACGAGACCCCACTCTAAAAATGGCGAGTTCCATGTTGAAATATTTTGGTCTTCAAACCACCATGCAATCTAAATGGCTGGCTTATTTTAATTGATGCCCATCTAGTATGGGCAAGCATCAGGTGTGCATAACGGTGGTAGCATTGTCCAGAAATTTGAACCATTTTACCTTCCCCTGCTTATAAATATTTGGTACAAATTAAAATTTTCATCAGGTGTGCATAAAGGTATCTTCTTATTCAAGTTTGTACACAATGAAATGAATGAAATTATTCTTCCTCTTAAAATTGATAAAATTTGGGGGATGGTATTCAGAATTCCCTTATGGGCATGATTCGGTCTTCCTTTAATGCATCGATGTTGTTAACCAAAGATTGATGCTGGAAGGTGTACCTCGTTGAGATGCCAGTGGTTGTAGTTGGTGGGCTTCTTACTATATTGCCTATCGGGCTACTTAGGTTGTTATTGCTGAAGGGAGAATGGTAATAGGCCAGATGGGAAGGCAATGGTAGCAGTTTAGAGGTTGAGTGCTACATTTGCTAGTGGGGGCGTTGGCTATGGTCACAATGCATCTCGACACAATCAAGACAATGTGCATTGAGTAGAGTCAGGGCCGGCATTGAGATTTTGGGTACCCCATGCTACATTTTAAAATAGTGTCCCTTTCATGTAATTAAAAAAAATTACGGAAAAGAAAACCCCCCTAAATTGGTGCCTCTTTCATGTAACAAAATTTATCCTTCTAGAACAAAAAAAATGTGACGAAATAACGGTTAGCAAGTAAATAATGGGCATCAATAAAACGACGACGTTACAATATAGATTGTACTATTGTAGAGCAAGCAACAAAAATTGACGGTACAGCTTCTTCTCTTCTCTGTTTGACTATTCTTCATAAGTTAAAGTGTGGCGGAGGGAAACGAAGAAAAGTGCTCTAAGGTTACAATTAGAACAATAATGTTAGATAAGAGTCAAAATTCTTCTACTTCTCTCTCTATTTTCCCCTTTAACTAACATAATAATAAAATTTTAAATTTTAAAATTATTGTATATAACAAATTTTTTTTTTAGTGTGACGAAGCTCTATATGATCGCACCACTTGCGCGCCCTCAAGCCCGCTTTTGAGTAGAGTAAAGCTTCGCAAGGGACAATAATTGCATGAGCAACTCCATCTACCTCTCCAATGCAAGGGAAAGAAACAAATGCCATAATATTAAAGTAAACCCAATGCTAATATAGCCATGACGATTCCAATCTCTGTTGGTTACATTAAAGATTCCTCACTTCTTGACTGCACCTTGGTATTAATTTGGGCAAACAGTGACTATTTTCAAACGTTCCCAGTGACAATAATGGAATTTAAGCCAATCAAGATTGAACCTTTACAAAAGTGGTTTCCTAAATTCCTATATTTCATCCATAGTGTTCCTCAGTAGTGCACAAATTTCATCATAAATGACAGCAAATTCAGCAACTTCATCTAGTTTCTATTGCAACTTGTCATAACGTTGAGCCTCATGGTCTCCTTTCCAATCATCATAAATAGCTTTCACCCTTGGAGTTCCAATGTACAGGTGATGCCTAAGTGGACAAGATTCTATTGACCACTCCATTGGATAGATTTTAAGGTCAATATATGCCCTAAACTAATTAATTCTCAATGCTATATTGACATTCACTACAAATAATGATATTGATTGTGAGCACTCAACAATAATAAGAATACGAGCATTACTGCTTATAGTGTTTAAATGTTTACCTATAGAAACGAAAGACCCTCATAATATTTTTGTCATTCAAGTTTGTGTTCAATTCACTCTTTTGAGGGGTCCCACATCTGTGATCCCTGGGGAAGAGGATCAATCTTTTGCTCACATATTCAATTTTCAAAGGCGTGAATCAATCATCGATTTATCAGTTTTCGAACAAGATGATTATATTTTAGGAATGCACTTATATAGAGTTATCTTCACGAAATCCAGCACAATAGAAGCCAATTCGTCTTGATGTAAAGTGTATTCATAATCAGCTCCTTCAACAATTCGTAACTCATGATTCAGTATATATTTGGCAAATTCCATTGCATCTTCAACAGGTACAAATTCATCCAACGTACCATATGAATGGTTAATACAATGCTAACATGTTTGCTAAGTCAGACCATCTAATATTAGACAATATTAAAGAATAAAAAGAATTTAAAATATTACCCATTGTCCCATGTATGTACTTGCACAAGTGTATAGAAGTATGAATATTTTGTTCACGCCGTATTAGCAACAACACTGATAATACTAGATTTTAAAAATAATAAGTTAGAAATTCTAAACACAAAATAAGAATTCCATTTTCTTTTTAATTGGAACCAAGTTTCT
>CAIGRQ010072743.1:0-11964 GCA_903798375.1 Fraxinus sp. D2006-0159 | reverse complement strand
TTCGAAGTGTGGTGATATCAAAAGAGATGGTTTGTATGTTTTCTATATTAATCCTAGACTAACAAAGCAAATAAAATATTTATTTAATATGTGAATGTTTTGTATTGAAATTGTGAATCCCCCTATTGCCATTTAATTCAATGCTTAATTCGTAATCTAGTAAATTCATACATTCAAGATAATCAATAATCCATTGTTATTCAATATTCTTTTTCAAGATATATTAAACCAATATTTAACACGACTCAATCCTATTCCTAGTCCGAATTCATATGAAAAACATGCATTAATTTACATGATTTATCACACATGATTGCACTTGCCATAGATATTAACCCTAATACTTATTACCCATGTGTTGATTTTGCCTCATTCTAGACTTATTATGAGTATTCCTACACTTCAACATGTAACTTACTATCTAATTGGTATCAAGCAATCAAATAGTTCAATGGAAATGCAAAACCAACCAAGAAAAATCAAGAAATATTAAACTAATTGTCTTGAATTAAAATAAACAAATAATGTGGTTCATCATTCATCCAATACAATAAAAAACTTAGCCTAACATTCTTAAAATTAAATTACACAAAAATAATTGGAAAAACATCACCCGAAAATAAGAAAGATGGAAAAAGTAGAAGAAATCTACGTTCTTGGTTCAAATCTTAAAACTGGGCTATGAATCTTCAAAATCTTTATATGATTCGCCTTGAATTGATGTATAGACTTATTATTTACCTCCAAAATATGTAAAATATGATGAAATTTAGGTGAATGGGCCCCTTCACGTTCTAGTCAAGTTTGATATTTAAAGGATGCCAAAAGATTGCATTGAATTGTTACAAAAACAAAAATAAGGATAATCAAATTTTTCCCTTTTTGTACTAAGGCACATGCCTAGGAATATTTAGGGTGTGTGCCGACTGGTTTGGGACATCTCAAACACCCCATTTTTGGTTGGGACGTGAGCCTCTCCTGTAGGCGAGGGCGTGCGCCTCGGCTAATTTTCGACAACTGAATAATTCTCGGTATTTTTGTCATAACTTTTTCTCGCGATATTCGATTGAAGTAATTCAAAGTGAATTGAAAATATAACCCAGAGCGTCACAATTCTTATAGAAATATGAATTTTCCAATTCAAAAGCTTGCTATGCCAAAATTGGGTCTTAATGTAAGGTTAACAACACGAATGATGGGTCCCTAAAATTGCATAAAAACTAATCTAAAATGTTCTAAACTAGTCTAAATTTAAAAAACAGACTAAATAAAAGGGATAAAAGTGTTGGGTTGCCTCCCAGCAAGCGTTTGTTTAAAGTCCTTATCTCGACTTTTGTTACTTTTAGGCTCTTCATGGTGGCTTGAAAATTGAGTGTTCAGTCCAACATTTTAGATAGTGGTTGCACTTCTTTAGTTCATCCTTGACTCTCCAAATAATCATGTTTTCATTGTTGTCCCAACCAATAATTCCTCCTGTGTCTGGCCTACCATTGTAGCTTTCCCGGTGATCCACTCATTGGCAGTCCTCAAAGTAGGAGGGTTGCTTGATTGAATTTTCTATGGTGAAGCTCTGCTGCTTATCTTCCACCTTTAAGACTATCTCATTAGTATCAAAATCCAGCAAGGCTTGGCTTGTAGACAAGAATGGCCTTCCCAGGATTATTGGCATCTAATATGCCTCTATGTCTAGAATGATGAAGTTAGTTAGAAAAATAAACTATCCTGCCTTGATAAGAATGTTTTTGACTATTCCGTAGGGGTGTTTCGGTGATCTGTCCACAAGCTGAAGGATAATAGAGACTACATTAGAATCTCCCAATCCCGATTTCCTGTAAAGAGGCAAAATAATTAAATTTATACTTGCTCCTGAATCAATCAAACAATTTATATTATGTAAATTTCCTATGGAGCAACGTAAAGTAAAACTCTCCGAATCTTTTTGTTTGGGAGGGATCCTGTGCTGGATGATCACGCTGCATTCTTCAGATAGTGCTATCGTTTTGTGTTCAGGTAGCTTCGTCTTTTTGGTCAACATCTCTTTCAAAAACTTGAAGTAGTTTGGGATTTGAAGGATCGCGTCGATGAATAGGATGCTGACATACAGCTTTTTTGAGGACTTCTAGAAATTTATTGGACTACCTCTCCAATTTGGTGTTTTGCAGCCTATGGAGAATGGATTAGAGATGTGAGTAAAGTACTAGGAACTGTTGCCTTAAGGTGTGGGCTATTTGAGACTAATTGTTGATCATTCTCTGATGCTTTTTCGGACTACTCTACCCGTTCCTTGCCCTTAGTAGATATTTGAGTGTTCTCTGTCTCATTCTTCTTTGTAGTGATTTATGGCAACTGAATACCATTCTTAGTAGTGATGACCTGAACCTGCTGCATTGTCAGTTGTCTTTGCAGTCTCTGAGAGAATGGAATGAGTGGCACATAAGCCTTGACCGCGGTGGATGGAGTGAATGATGGTAGCTCTTCGATCTCAAAATTTACCACCTCAATTGCTAGTTCCTGATCCCGTGAATTCTTCTTTGTGTTGCTAGGCAAGGTCCCATGTGGTTTGTTGACTAATGCAGCTGCTATCTGTCCCACTTGATTCTCTAAGTTATGTATAGAGGCTTGTTGATTCTGCATCATTGTCTTAGTCTTGGTGATGTACTCGACAAGTAGATCCTCCAAGGATTATCTCTTTTCTTGTTTTTTGCTGAATCGCTAGTGGATTTCCTCTCATCTGATTTACCTGATTCGAATTATCCATCCACGTATAGTTGGGATGCTTGTTCAAACCTGAATGGAAGTTGTGTGGGTATGGTCCATTTTGCCTCTGATAGTTCTATGCATAACTGACCCCTACTGCTTAACCTATGTGAGTGGAAGCCAAAGGGCAGCTTGTAGTGATGTGATCTGCCCCACAACTTGCGCAAATTAGAGCTGGATGTTGTATCACATGCATAAATTGAGTTAAAGCATCAAGCTTCTTCATTATTGCTTCTATTTGTGCTGTTAGTACTGTCACTGCATCCATTTTATGCATCCCAGCTGCTTTCCTTGGAGGTTCTCTGTTTGTTGGCCAGTTTGCCTAATTCTCAGCAATCCTTTCAAATAGATTATGTGCATCATCTACCTCTATAGTTAAAATTGATCCGCCAGCAGAAGCATCTACAATATTACGGAATTTAGAGCATAGTCTATTGTAGAAGAGATATATTTGCGACATTTTAGGAATGTCAAGATTTGGACACTTCCTAAACGCACTCCTGAATCTGTTCCATGCTTCTGGATATGTCTCGAAGTCCATCTGTCTGAAAAGATATACTTCGTTTCTAATTTGATGGACTCGAGATGGCGGAAAGAATTTCATGGTAAATTTTTTTACCATGTCATTCCACGATAGGAAGTAGTGAATACATCCGTGCTTTTGCACCCTGTTTCTAGGTATGAAGAAATAGACGTATCGTAAGTGCATCTTGTGACATTTCCTTGTAGCAAATGACTTCGCACAATATAAGAAAAGCCTGTATGTGTTCATGTGGATTCTCCGCGGCTTTTTCGCAGAACCCGATGTCTTGATGATTCTGGAAGAGGTTTATGATATCTGGTCAGATGTGGAAGTTGGCTTGTTCGAAGGGTGGGTAGATAATTACTGACTACACTAGTGGAGGTATAGGATTCACATAATCCCCCACTAATATAGGCTAAACCAGATGTGTCTGTTAAACTAGAAGTGCTGCATCCTGTAATGCGTCCTGAATTTGATTATGATTTTCAGGCATTACTCTTTCTCTTCCCTATTTTCTTTGACGTTACTTGAAAGTCCTTTCGATCCAGAATCTATAGTGAGGATCTTGATCTCGTTGGGATTTTGCATAAATTGCTGGAAACTTGTGAAGAGTGAAATAAGAAGTGATCATGTATTTTAATTAAAGCCTAAACAAAACAAAAGGGAAAAAAAAAGAAATAGAAAAAAAAATCGAATTTAATATAAACTACTAAACAAAATTTAAATCCGTTACTCCTCAGCAATGGCACCAAAAATTTATTCGTACAAAACCCACAAGCATACGAGATCGTTGTACAAGTAATAAGATTTATGAGTTAAGGGTATTGTTCTAACAAGGAATAAAGTCTAATTTGTAGTTCAATAGCTACTATTAAATTCGAAATGTGGTGATATCAAAAGAAATGATTTGTATGTTTCTATATTAATCCTAAACTAACAAAACAAATAAACTATTTATTTAATATGTGAATGTTGGTATCGGAATTGTGAATCTCCATATTGCCATTTAATTTAATTCTTAATTCGTAATCTAATAAATTCATGCATTCAAGACAATCGATAATTCATTGTTATTCAATATTCTTTTCCAAGATATATTAAACCAATGTTTAACACGACTCGATCCTATTCCTAGTCCGAATTTATATGAAAAACATCCCTTGATTCACGTGATTTATCACGTGCACAAGCCATAAATATTATTCATAACCTAATGCCTATTGCCCATGTGTTGATTTTGCCGTGTTCTAGATTTATTCTTAGTATTCCTACACTACAACAATCAACTTATTATTTAATTGGTGATCAAACAATCAAATATTTCAATAGAAATGCAAAACCAATCAAGAAAAATCAAGAAATACTAAACTAATTGTCTTCAATTAAAATAAACAAACTCATAGTTCATCATTCAACCAATACAACGAAAAACTTAGCCTAACATTCTTATAATTAAATTACACAAAAATAATTGGAAAAATATCGCTCGGAAATAAGAAAGATGGAAGAAGTAGGAGAAATCCACGTTTTTGGTTCAAATCTTAAAACCGAGCTATGAATCTTCAAAATCTTTATATGATTCGCCTTGAATTGATGTATAGACTTGTTCTTCACCTCCAAAATATGTAGAATATGATGAAATTTAGGTCGAATGGGCCCCTTCACGTCGAAAATATGTAGAATATGATTGCATTGAATTGTTACCAAAACAAAAATAAGAAAAATCGGGTTTTTCCCCTTTTGTACTAAGGCGCGCGCCTGGCTGGTTTGGGACGCCTCATGCACCCCATTTTTGGTTGGGGTGTGCGTCTCTCCTGTAGGCAAGGGCGCGTACTTTGCCTGATTTTCGACAGCTAAACAATTGTCGATAGTTTTGTCATAACTTTCTCTCTCGATATTTGATTGAGGTGATTAAAAGTGCATTGAAAAGCTAACTCAGAGGACTACAATTCTTATAGAAATATCATATTTCCAATTCGAAAGCTTGCTATGTCAAAATTAGGTTTCAATGTGAGGCTAACAATGTGAAGCACAACTTTTTCGGTTGAAAGTTGATGTGTGTAATACTTTGACTATACTTCATCCATTTGAATTCTTTCCTCATTTAATTGAGGATAAAGATAACACACATTGAGGGATCCTCCTTTAATTGAACCATAGCACTCTCAAATCTCATCATGAGGTTTGACCCAACTTTGTAGTATTTGCACTTAAGTCTCCAAACTTTGGGTTTGCTTCATTTCAGCTTGTAATCTTGTTTATTTATCTTTCAATTGTATCAAATTAAATGCTTGATATCTTAGATCTTCATTTCGTTGCTCGTCTCATCTATGGATTGTTTGCAATCTAGTCCTCAACATTTGGATTTCGTCCATTTTCACTATTTTTGCATTCTTTTCTCCACTTCTTCATCAAATATCGAGTTTTACCAACAAAATGCAATATAACATATGCTAGGTAGTATTTTATCAAAAAAGCAGTAAAAGATCATCATTTAGGATTTCGAATACGTATTCAGCCAATTCCAATGAATAGAATTCAACAAGGGTAACATGTAGATAATTATTGTTTTAAGGTAAAGAATGATATAAATTTTGGGGCATTTTCAGACTTTCAGATATCAGAAAATAGTATTTTACATATTAGGCCCCTATTTGAGCCACATTATTTTTTTTTATTCTCATTCTTCTACTCATTTTCAACTACATATTCTTCAATAAAATAATATTTTCCATCAATCAATAACTTTTACTTTTTTTTCAACCACATATTCCACATCACATCAACCAAAAAAATGCAATTTTTTTTTGAAATAATGTGCACCAAACGGGAGCTAGAAGGTGAATGTATGTACCTGAAAACATATGAGGTGATATTCTATTTGAAGTACACAACATCGTATTTTTTTTTTCATATGGAAGCTACTAAAATGTTAAAAATATTTGAAATTACATTACTGGTGGACAAATGATAAAGATGATATAGCTGAATATGTCGAGACAATATTTAATATGTCAAAAGATAAAGACAGATCATCTAAGACAAATGAGAACATTACAACTGTTGCATATCCCAGAATGTAAATGAGAAAGAATTACAATCAATTTTTTTGGTAAAACTACCAAAAAATGATAAATTATATGATAATATTTGAGTTATTGGGGATAGATTGATCAAATGTGCTCATTTCATACAATTTGTTACACTTATTCCAGGATCGATATACACAACTTTATGTATAGGAAATAGTTAAACTTCATATAGTACAAATTTTTGTAAACATACATAGATAGAGTTTGGTGGAACTGCATAACAGTTATCCGAGGTTCTTTCTCCTTTCATAACCAAATTACCATTAGAGTCATACACAGTGCACGCTTTTTGAACAAAACGAACCTCATATTTATCATCATAAATTCGAATAATGCTTAATAAATTTGATTTTAGACCTTCCACATAAAGAATATTTGAAATGCGAGGCAGTCTATAGATTTCAACTGTACCTTTGTACCTTTAACAAGAACTGGTGTTGTAGCACAATATCCAAAGGTAATATTACCAGCTCTCCAATCCTTAAGAATAGAGAACAAAGCTTTGTTTCCACACATATGTCTAGAGTATGCACTATAAAGATACCACATCAAGTCATTTTTTAGCTCTAAGAGCAACGTGAGCTACTTGACAATTAAATTCTTAATTTTGACCAATGAATTCACTCTTTTTAACATAAACCTTTCTAGAAGAAGAGGTAATCTTAGTCAAGTATGCCATCATTTCAATCAAGTCATTTACCTGTTTAGTTAAAAGTCTAACCTGATTAATGATGTCTTCTTTATCATTCCTAACCAAGAGTTGGTGACACCACTCACACCAGGTTTTGTATTTACCTAACTCTCAACAGTTGAAACACGTGAGAACAAACCTAGAGGCTACACTAGGTTTCAATTTAGGATTTTAGGTTGAGTAATCATATGTTGTATAGATGGTTTCTGTCCTTTGATATCCCGTTTCTTAGGTTCATTGACTTCTAAAATCATAGTCTTGGTAGAGGCTGGTGTAAAGGTGGTTTTAGAAAAGGTAGCGGTACGAGAACTTTTTTCATTATAGCCCAAACCTTCCCTACTTCCAACATGTTTGTTTACTTCTAAAATGTTGTCAAGCTTCTTTTATCTACTAGAAAAGTAAAAAGTTGTGCATTGGATTTATCAATTCATACACTGGTGACTTGACCTTATGTTTTAAGAACTCTTTCTCAACTTTCTATTTATTCATACTACAAGTTGACTCCTCATGTCTAACGACAAATCTTTCCTTTTCTAATTCAAGATCATGTAGTTTTTTTAAAAGCAGCCCTATTTAGCTTCTTCGGTTTATGACTCTCCTCGAATAGCTGACCCTAAGCCTATGGATATCTTCTTCATCATTCGATCTTCCTGTGAAGAGCCAGTTTGCTCTAAGTTCTTAACTTTCTCATACTCCTTCACATTTTCACTCTTTACTACGAAAGGAAAAGCCACGTAGTTCAAAAATCATCAGAATTTGAAGTCTCACTTTAATTAATAGAGCTAGACTTGTTATCACTGAGAGAGACATTCATTGCCTTATCTAAAGTCTACTTTTAACTTGGGTACCCATCTCTAATGTGATCAAATCCCAGACAAGCTCTAATGTGATCAAATCCCAGACATTCATGACATCTAACATTTTGAGTCTTTTTCTTGGCATCCCTAATATCTTTCTTCTTTCTTTTATCTTTTTTATATTTACTAGAACCACCCTTGTATTTTTTCGGAAGTTTCTTATTATTCCTAAATAATTCTTGAATTTCATAACAAAATAAGCTACATTTTCATCTTTTAGAGTGTCATCATCTGTTTTGTCACATTTTCTTCCTTGACAGTGTTTAAGGCTATAGTCTTGTTTTTCTTCAAATAAGGTACGGTAGTTCATAGGTTTGGAGTCATCCCACTAGTTTTTCTACCTAGAGGAGGGTGAATATGTGTAATATGCTGAATTTAAGATTGAAACCAATAACTTACAACACATCACAAATTATTAAATCTAGATGTACATAAGTATATGCATAAAAGTAAATAGCACCAAGAATTGTTTACGAAGGAAAAATACTTGAAAAACTCTTCAAGAGAAAAAACCTCCGAGCACCCTGACCAGCAAATGATCTACTAGAAAAATTGAACTTATAGATATGGTTCAGACACAACTAAACCATAGTAGATTCTGACTTTAAATCTATAATCACCAAAGAACTCCGAGATCATGGTTCCATCACCAGCTCCAGAACCCCTAGACTTATTTTTCCCTTATGGATCTTCAAGAATGAAATCATTCTTCCTCAATCGAAAGACTTATTAGCACAAAACATCCCTACGTTTCAAGTTTTTGCATTTTCATTCATATTTCCACGTTTCAATGCGGAAAACATCATTTTCCTCATTTTTCATCCATTTTCTCTATAAAATTCTATGAAATGACAAATATACCATGTTATTTAAATAAAACAAAAAGAAAAAAAGAAATAACTAATTGCAACCATAGGCTCAAAATTTTTCAAAAATTACGAATGAGTCCCAAACAAATAATTAAAAATAAAACCAAAAACAAAAACAATTTTAATATTAATAAAAACCCAACCCAATCCGAGCACTACAACTACCACCTGCACCACCAAAACCAGAACCACCACCCCTACCAAAAAATCACCATCTCCACCAGACCACAATCCCCCTCTAAAAAAATCCCCAAATGCTCCGCCGCCACCACCACCTCAGGTTGGAGTTACCATTTCTTCACCACACCTGCAAAATCACCATCATCATCGCCCACCAACAACCACCCACAGAAAAGAAAACCACCAGCAATCTACACGCCAATAAAACCACCACCACTAACATTACTCTGACTAAGCTATAAAACTTCATCAACAAAACTCTCACAAAACTTCATCGACCACAAAACTCCAACAGAACTTCATTAACCACCTAAAAAACTCGTACGGAATTTCATAGTCGCAGCTTCGCACCACAGAGCCACTGTAGCAACGAAGAAGCTACTATGCATAGCTTTGGACATCGGCGCTATGCAGAGGTGCTCACACTGCAGAGGTGGTCTTCCAGCAACAATGGAGAGGATGGAAAGAGAGAGAGAGAAGGGAGATGAAGAAAGAGTGAAGGGGAAATGTCGGTTTGGTGATGTTGAATGGGGTGGGGTGGGGTGAGGATGATTTGTAGATTAATTTAATTTTATAATATTTTTATGAATATTATAATTATTTTTATTTTTGGTTTTGATTTTTAATTATTTGTTTGGAACTCGTGTAATTTTTGAAAAATTTGATCCTATGGTTGCAATTAGTTCTTTATTGTTTTATTTATTTTTTATTTTTTAAACAAGAGGCTATATTTGTCATTCACAGAATTTTACGGAGAAAATGGATGAAAATTGAGCAAAATGATGTTTTTGATAGGGATGAAAATGCAAAAAATTGAAACGTAAGGACGTTTTACACAATAAAGGTCAAACGTATGGACGTTTTGTGCTAATAAGCCTAATCAGAGCTCTGACCACTTCTCATAATTATCAGAGCTCTGAAGAATATTTGTTGGTGGATTTTGAGTTGTTTTGATTTTGGTTGAAGCAAGAGAATTTTTTTGCAAGGATTTGTTTCTTCTTCAAAATGATTTTATCTTTAATGTAGTTTTCCCCTAAAAGAATAGAATTTTCGTTGTGTTTATACCGTATTTGATAGTTTTGGATGTTTTAGGAGTGTATAGGGCCGAAAAAAGTAAAATAGTATTTTCGTGTAAAGACGGGCACTCGAGCGCCCTTTAGATGTACATTGGGTGCCCTTGTTCTGGAAATGCCACTGTAGCCCTCACTTGGCATTCATAAAGCGTCCTTGGTTCTGGAAATTGTGCTCAAGCGCCTTCTTGAACACACATCAAGCACTTCTCAAGCAACTACTAATACCCGACAACTCAACCCCAATTACAACTCGATTAAATGATATTTGGACACGGAATTTGTCAAGACTTTAGACCTAACAATCTTCATGTGTTCTGTTTTATAGTTGTGAAACATGTGTTTCTATTCCTCCTTTTTTTTATGTTTTTTTTTTTTTTGTAATTGGGGTATCAAATGTCATTTGTAGTAACTTTAACGAAACATTGGCATGGAAATGTCATTTTGGAGCTTCGTTCGACCCTATTTGATTGCCCCATTTTCTATGAAAAATGTCATATCCGAAGAAAACGAATTCCACTTNACGGACTTGAAGATCAACACATTGCATTTGATCAACTAGAAGTATTAATAAAGCAATCGGAAGACATTCACATATTTCGAGAGAGGGCCATAGTTTTTTCTCTCCATCGAATCAAATTGGCCAAAGGTGTGTGTTCATGAGCCCATGCTCTAAATCCAACATTCAAAAAGTTTGAGCACTAAATTGCAAACTTTAGGTACTTGCATTCGGATAACTTACTAATGATTTTGTAAATAGAGGATTAAATTGTGAAAATTTAAGATGTACTAAAGATACAACTAGGAAGGGACTCAAACTGCACCAAGAGAAAGATGTGAGGACTAAAATGACTGAAAAGAAACTTGAAGGCTTGTGATCGCAAACTTTTAAGGTTACGATCACAAGGAACTGGAATAAGTTTCCAGCAAGCCAAATAAATGGTAGGCAACCTGAAATTGTTCCCTATTTTAATTCAACTTACTTCTTAGTAAACAATTTGGACACGAGTCTGACCTAAATATATATACAATTCAAGGGAGGATATTGGGCATAAAATAAACATTCTTTTCTTTACAAAAGAAGGAGCCTATTCATTCAAGTTTTATAAAAGCTTTCATATAAAAAATCTATTCATACATCAATTGCTTGGGTTGAACAAGAACAAGAAGAAGAATTAAAGAGATTAATCAAGGCTTTAAAGATTTCTTTTTATCTTCTTTCCAAACTTTAATTAAGAGTGACGTCGTATCAATTTTAACTGTGGTTTTGTAATTAATATGATGATTAGCTAGTTGTATAGATACTAGCCAATATGAGTGCTAATTTTGTAGCAAGTCACCAGTTTTACCAGATTAGAATGGGGACCCGTGTGGTGAGGAACAAACTGGATCATGAGACGAAGGAGTCGACCTAAGAGGAAACATGGTAAATGCACGTTCCTTGCCACAGCCCCCTGATGATTAAACTGCTAATTCTGTGGCAAGGTACTTATTGTACCAGATAGTAACGGGATCACGTGTGCTTCAGAAGAGACCAGATCATGAGTTGAATAACAACTAACATCACATGACAAACCATCTAATTGGCCGGTTCTTCCACCCATATTTCAAACATTGTTCACTTCGTGCTCATCATCAAAATGGGTCCAATTCAGAGCTAATTGGTCCAGCGATTTGTGTGGTGCAACTGACCAGCCACCTCCTCCATCGATCGAAGTACAGTTGCAACTTCAATTACATAACAATTAACATACTCTATACTAATCAATAAATAGGGACTTCAACCCTTCTTACACAAGTGCTATAGCTTATAGATATTTTAGTTGTACCTTAGTTGCCGAAATGAAATACAAGATCGTCTTTGCTTGAAACTGCATATGAGAATTCCAGTGTAAAACATATAGGATTCCGACACCTAGGGGTGG
>CAIGRQ010072708.1:0-25972 GCA_903798375.1 Fraxinus sp. D2006-0159 | reverse complement strand
AAAGAGATGCACTACATGTCATTAAACATATTCAGTCATCACAAATGTCGATTGTGAGACTTGGTGCTTCATCCTGTGAGGAGAATGTGGTGATCCTTAAACTAGCTTCTTTAGCTACATAAAATATAGTTGATAGACTGAAAAATGTTACACTTACACATGTGAGAGGATTGTGTACCAACTTACCAAGTGTGTACAAGTAGCAAATTTGTTGATAGACTATTGATTGATTGTACTGTTTGAAGTTCGCAACGGAAATCATTAATAGTATAGTTTTTTTTAAAAAATAAAATCTACACGTGTTAGATGAGGGATTATCATAGTATATTCAATGGAATTGTAGAATGTTAGAACTTAACTACAAGTACATAAATGTACGTACAGAAACAATACAGACGAGACACATGTAGGGGGTGGGTGGTTTATTTTTCTCAATATAAAATTGACATGGGGCTCTTTTATGGTTTTCTTCTGTGGAACAATACTCTGTACAAGCAGGATTTTTGAGAATGTTTCGAAATGCTCACGTGGTAAGGAAAAAGGTAGAGGATATTTATCACTAATTTATCATCAAGTAATGCTATTTACCAAATCGATGGGTTTGACCATTTCTCATATTCTTTTCTAATTTTACCTCTATAAAAATAATTATTTTCAACTAACATATTTTGTTCAAAATAAAATTTTAAATAAAATTATATTAACTAAAAAGTTATTTATAAGCCAAAAAATTACATTATAATAAAAAATTACTTGTAAGTAAAATGTTGCTTATAAATAAAAATCACTTTTATGTAAAAAAAAAAAAATGTATATATAGTAAAATATTTCTAATAAGCAAAAAATCACTTATAAAATATAAAAATTTACTTATAAATAAAAAACTCACTTAAAATTATTTAGGATTGCAAAATTAACTTATAATTGTAAAATTTATTTATAAGTAAAAAACACCATCTTAAAATTTTAAGCAAATATTTAGGTAGTGTTTGAGCCCCATTATTTTTTTTAATAATGTATTCTGGAATAGGAGATTGATAGCGAATGTGTGGTTTAAAAAAATGATTTTTTTATTTGCATATAATATTATTTAATTGAAAAATATGTGGTTAAAAAGGGGAGAGAGAGAGAAAGAGAGAGAGGTATTTTGGAAAAAAAAATGAAAATCAAACATCCCCTTGACTTTTAAAAAAGTTAAATATTAACTTATATGTGAAAATTAGAAAAAAAAAATAATGAGAAAAAAAATTTATACGAGAAACTATAAACATAAATTTTTATTAGGTAACATATATGTAATTTTATTGTTTTAAAAAACTTTCAAAGCTTGTGGATAATAAACTCCTAAGCACGTTTTGAATTGTTTTCATTTATATTTGAAGAAGGTTTGGACATAAATTGAGTATAGATGCATAAAAAAAAAAATTGTCATTAAATTTTGGATTAGCTCTAGAGCTAAGTTAGTAGCACGCTCTTATCCATTGATTTTCTGAGATACCATCAAAGTGTACAAAATGTCTCAATTGAAAGACATGATGTATTTAAATAAACGTCATATATTTTTTATATAAATTGTGGAAGCATCCTTATGAAGTTTATTGATTAATTCGGCAAATTTGAACAACGCCCAGTTATGTAAATATGAAGACTTTCTGCACAAGTGTACATTCTCTAAGTTTATGCAGTCCATACAATGAAATTGCAAATGGAGGGTAAAGTTTTGGAGTCCTACTTGTTGCATTTGTCTGGAAATTATTGGAATTTGTGCGTTGATATTTGTTCCATTTGATAGGATTTTGCCAAGTTATTTAAGATGTATGTGGTGGAGAGTAGATGAGAATGTTAAGGCAACGATTTTGATGATCTTGGTGAGGCTTGGTTGGATGCACCCTCGATCAAATCCAACATTTTGCAAAATCGGAATGAACTCTAGTGCTAACTTTGATAATTTTTCGTGTGTTTGTTATTGTTATCTTAGAATTATTTTCATCTTAAGATGGGTTGTATTTATCAATTGAATGTTATAGAGTCGTTTATTGATCAAAACCTACATATAAAATTGAATTCGTTGGTGTTTATAGATAAATTAGCTTGTTTATAGCTATCTACCTTTGATGGTTTGAATGTATTTGACGTTTTCCCTTTCAAATCATGACGTGTTCGACTTGTTGATTAAAATTATGTTTTCAACTGCCTCGAGTACTACACTAAAAAAGTGGATGTTTTTAAATGTATGTCACTTTTTTAAAATTTGTATTGTTTTTTTGAGTTTATATTATTTTTTGAATCCGCGTCACTTTTTTTTATTGTTGTCACTCTTTTTCTTATTTTCTCATTTTTTTTAATTGAATTTGTGTCACTTTTTTTAGAAATGATGATAGATTTGAAGAGTGTCAAGGATAGATGAATGTAAATGATTGACAAGCAAACAACGATGGTGTTTAAATTCCGACATTTTTCATTCTTAGTTGTTAGGTTATTGGTGAAATTTTTGCTGTGTGTTTTGTCATTTTTTTTTAAAATTCCTGTCACTTTTTTGAGTATTTTGTCATTTATTTGTAGCGATAAACATCACTTTTTAATAAAAGTAGCATTGTAACTTAACTAAAAAAGTGACATTTTTTAGTACTTTTTAACTTTTTACTTTCAAAATATATTTCATATGATTTTTTTACCTTGGATGCATCGATGTTTGAATTTGTATATTTAAATTTTCAAAAATATACATGTATACTTCTAGTTAATTTCTCCAATGAGTTATTGTGACTTTTCAGGAAAAAATAAGTGATAGAATTTCACTTTTCCACACACTCATTTTCTTAAACACTTTGGATGCATTAATTGAATTGATTCAAATAAATATGAATCGAATGTAAGATTAAAATAATGTTTGAATTCGTATTTTAAATTTCAAAAAACACACACGTATGCGTCTTATTAATTGTTCCAATGAGATATTGCGATTTTTTATAGAGAGTAACAGGAAGCCACTTTTTCACAGTCTTATTTTCACAAACATCTTTTATGCATCAATTGAATTGATTCAACACAAATATGAATTGAATGCAATATTAAAAAATATTTAAATTTGTATATATAAAATTTTAAAAATACTTACGTATGCTTCTAGTTAATTGATTTAATGAGATACTACGACTTTTCCAGGGAAAAAGCGACAAAACATCATTTTTTCACATTTTTCATTTTCACAAACACCTTGGACGCATCAGTTGAATTGATTAAAAGAAATATGAATTGAATGCAAGATTAAAACAATGTTTGAATTCTATATTTAAATTTCAAAAAATACACACGTATACTTCTAATTAATTGCTCCAATAAGATACTATAACTTTTTTATGGAAAAGCGACAGAACGTCACTTTTTCACATTCTCATTTTCGAAAACATTTTGAATACATCAATTGAATTGATTCAAATAAATATGAATTGAATGCAAGATTAAAACAATATTTGAATTCACATATTTAAATTTGCAAAAATACACATGTATGCCTATAGTTAATTGCTCTAATGAAAAACTGGGACTTTTTTCAAAGAAAAGTGACGGAATGCCACATTTTCTCTTTCTCATTCTCATTTTCGCAAATACAGTTGATGCATCAATTGAATCGATTCAAAGAAATATGAATTGAATGCAAGATAAAACAAGATTTGAATTCGTATATTTAATTTCCAACAATACACGCGTATGTTTCCAGTTAATTGCTCTAATGAGATACTATGACTTTTCAGGGAAAAGTCATTTTCCCCAATACCTTGAAGGCAAACCTTATTTTTTTTAATTAAAAATGATGGAAGGAAAAAATTCCTTTTAATTTTTTTTTTTTTAATCAAAGCAAGATAGAAGGAAAGAAAACTTTATCTTACATGCAATACACATTATATTGTCGTTCAAAATTATGAAAACTATCGAGTTTGGAATGAAAGTGGATCAAAATGGCCATATGTGACCGCATGGTTCAATGGACCATAAGTCGCATGGCCATATACCGGGACTAAATGTCCCGGTATGTTTCATACCATGCGGCCGCATGTGTATTTTTTGACCATTTATGATCGTTTTTTTATCCGTTTTGATTTTGAATTTGGTGACTTTTGACAATGTTTTGGCACCATTTCGTATCCATTTACTGTATGTTATAAATATGTGATCATAGTTCTTTTGAACATGTTGAAAAAACAGAGAAAAAAAGATCATTTATCATTTCAAAAACAATATAAATCACTTTATTCTTCATATTCATTCTCTCTCTATTGTGTTCTCTAGTATGAGTAGAATTACTTTTTGTGCTTTATTATAATTCTGCAATAATACTTGATTACTCATACAAATCATTTGTCGGAAACCCTTAAGCAGCTCAATCAATCCAGAGAGGGGGCAAATTTAGTTTGAGGATATCGATTACGCGTTCGAGACTTCCATATTGTTCGGTGTCTTGTTCGTGGTTTGATTCAGAATTGTTGCTGATTTTGGCATGTTTCTTCTTCAATTCCGATATCGTTTCAACAAGAAAATGGAATTCACAATTCTTCGAGTTACCTTATCTCATTTCCTATTTTCATATATTGATAGTCTTCTTTATGGAGCCTGTGGTTCCATGAGTCAGAATTAACAAATGTGATATCGACTATCGCTTATGATTACTGGATCAGTAGGGAGGCCGTTGTGGTGTCGGCCGGTTATAGACATCATGAGTCAAAATTGAGATAATGGTCTAATTCAATGTAAGAAAGTGGAATTTGATTCTCGTGGCATCGTAGAATGTTTAGAAACTTTGGTAAAAGATGAAATTTGAGTTTTAAATCCTGCTTTAGTTTCCGGAAAATTGAGCGTAAAAAATAATTTCAATTTTAACAATTTGCCATTTAATCTAAGCCTCTGTTTGTTTCACATTAGTAGAAAAAAAAAATGGACCGTTGATACAGTAGAATAGCAGCCATATTTGACCAGTTTGTGTGTTGGTGGGACCCACTTTGTTTGAAAAAAAGGTACACATTTTCATTTTCTTGCTTAAATAGTGTGAAGCAAATATGGACTAAATTTATCATTTTTTTTAAATGGCCACAAAATATAAGGTATTTGTGTAAGTACCACTCAAATCAAAGGTACAATTAAGCTCCCGTTTGGCCTCGGTAAAATATAATTCATTTTTTATCTCCTCTCATCAAATACACATTCTCTAATAAAATAATGTTACACGTAAAATCAAAAACTTTCACTTCTTGTTTAATTACACAATCTCTAAGCAAATTAATATTCCTCTTATTATAATGTGGAATAATGGAGGTCAAATGAAGCGCTAGATGCGTCACATAATTGTACCTTATAGTTTATCACCAACGATGATAAATGTCATTATTCTTTATCTTCGCTATTTCTTTAAATATGTTCTTGTACACGAGGCCCATGATTATAATTCATATAAGTATTGGAGATGACATTCTCTCTATCATCATTTTATTTTGCCACATGCATAACAATTTATACCCAAGATGCACTTTTGCCACTCACCCTATGCAAGATGAAAGGTTTTGACATTGTCCCCTACCTTAATATGTTGACAAGGGAAATAAGTACAAAAAGTGACGTATCACTTTACCTCCCAAGAACATCTTGAATGGTGGTGTAAAATTGGTACATTTAAAATCACCTTTGCATTCTCATTTACATTTCGGTGGATTTAAATTCAAATTTTATTTAAATATGAAGATCTAAATCTACTTTTCACCTATCGTGGATGCAAAAAAATATTTAAATTTATATCTTTTTTTTCTGTCAAAAAATACAATTTGCATTCCTTTGCGGATTATCTCTTCATTTGAAAGATTTTCGGTCACTTTGAAAATTTAAATTTATTTTACACTGCGATTGAAGAAGTTCTAAGAATACAAAATAGAATAATGATATTCAAGATAACTGATGTCAATCACCAATCTAAGTAACAATTACACGATATTAAATGGTGGATTCACTTAAATGAAATATCGCATCATTTAATTAAGAGCGTGTTCGGTAGAGATTAAAATTGAAAAATTACCCGTTATTATTGACTTTTATTAAACGAGTGAGACCCAATAGTGACTATATTTTCAAGTTTAACTAGATTTTAAGTACGACTGAACACGCTCTAAATCTATAAGTGCGACTATCTAAACTGATATCACGGGGTTCTAAATAACATCACTCTTCTATAGAAAATAAGACTCACTAGTGCTCTACATAAAAAAATAATATTTTGTATAAATCACATAAAAAAATAATATTTTGTATAGAATAAGACTCACGAGTTAATTTAATCAATGTTCACTGAATTTTGTTATAGATTATTACTTACTTACCAAAATTTAAAAGATCATTCGCTACTCACCCAAATTTGAACAAAGTTGCCTATCAACCACTCATATCATTTCTATTAGTGTTACATGTAGCAAAGTTCAGGGAGCAACGAGTAACCTTGTTCTAATTTCGGTGAGCAACGAGTAATCTTTTAAATTTTGGAGAGTGAATAGTAACATATAGCAAAATTTAGTGAACAACGAGCAACTTTTTAAAAATTGATGAGCAAGTAGTAATTTATAAAAAAATTCAGTAACTATTGATTAAACTGATTCTCATTATTTCCAAAATACATTTTCCTTATTTTTTTCAATCACATATCTTCACTAAAATAATATTACAAGTAAATTCAAAATTTATCTTATTTTTCAATCATATATCTTCTATCAATTTATTATTTTAAAATGTATTTTCAAAAGAAAATGAGGTCTCAAAAGAAACTAATTGTCTGTTTGTTTCCTATTTTGAGAGAAGAAATAGAGTTTTGAATAATATAATTTTTAGAGAATATGTGATTGAAAAGTAAAGTAATTTTATTAATTTGTGTGTAAAATATTTTATTGAGCGAATATGTGGTGAAGATTATTTATGTAGCAAATATTATTTGAGAAAATAGATGACAAGGAGGGGCTAAATTATCTCTTTGATTAATTAGGTGAAAATTCCAACCAAATCCGGGCTAAACCAAACCTCGCGGCAAAGCAATTTTTACCCATTTTCCCATACCACTTACCAGAGTCCCGACCCAAACCCAATCCCTCTCCCCTCCCGTTTCACAAATTTCCAAGTGAAAATTCAGTAAAGTAGGTTAATTTAGCTGGAGTTAACCAGCCAAAAAAGTGAAAAAATGTCTTTGGGTTATGCAGAGAAGCTCTCTTACAGGGAAGATGTGGGCACTGTTGGCATGTCTGAGATTTTCGACTCCAACCACCTTTTGCAACAAAAAGTCGGTTAGCTTGATTCGTTTTAGTTTTATTATTGTTTTTTTATGTTTTGGACAATTTCCTGTTCTTCATACGCACACATGCACGGACATTTAGCTATTCTGTGTAGAAATTCATACCCATTGTACAAGTATTAATGCTCATTAGTCATCACTGGAAATACCATGTGCTTGATTTTGGGAAAATTTTCTTTTATTATATTTAATTTTTCTTTTCATGGGTTTAAGAACTGGGTATGGTCTTTTTTAATATTATTTTTTTTATTCTTAGTATTTAATTCTAGGGGATTTGGTGTAGTAGTTCAATCTCCTTATAAACCCGTTGTCTATCTTATGTTTAGCTGGGATTTTGTGGGCTCCCACATCATCTCAGCCTTCCTTAACCTTGGTGGATGATGATCCATCTATATTCCTCATATCAGGAAGGATCGCACCCTCCAAGGCCTAACTCTTCCACTGTATCAATGGTAGTCGCCTTGTATGGGCACAACTGATTTGGAGCCAACCATGAACTTTTTGGCCACCAGGATCCAATCTGGGACCCACCATTTCGGTTTGGCTACAACTAAGGATTCATCCTGATTGTCAATACTGCTACGTTTGGGGACCTTTGATACCACTTGTAGAGAATTGGGGTTTCATTTCAAATTGTTAACCTAGTAGCTGGTGTAACCTAGTCCCTTGTAAACCCATTATGTACCTCATGTGTAGTCAATTGTGAAAATTTGTTTGTACTTTCCCAACAGTAACTGGATTATACACCTCTCATATTATTTTTGGTTTTATGAATCTGGATAGATTCAGCTGACTTTATATGTTTTGTCATGCAATGTCAGATTGAGCAGCTCGCATCGTTGATTGAAGAGGTGGAAGGCTCTTAACTCACTATATATTAGTCTTTTCCCTTTGAAAGCAAACATGCAAGGCCATCATCATTTTTAATTTTAAATATGTTGCAGAGTAAACATCTAGTGGCATTTACTGGTGCTGGAATTTCGACTTCTTGTGGAATACCCGATTTCCGAGGCCCAAAAGGAGTTTGGACACTGCAGGTGAATATCACGCACCTTCGCTTTGAAATGAAAAATCACTCTAGAACTCGAAAAACTATTACTCCCTCAGCAATTTTCTACTGTTTAACAGTTATACTGTTATAGGCATTGCATAATTGGTGGATTATATAATCCTTTTTAATTGAGCTGCAGCGTGAAGGAAAAGGAGTTCCTGAAGCATCTTTGCCATTTCATCGCGCAATGCCAAGTCTGACACACATGGCTTTAGTTGAACTGGAAAAGAGAGGCATCTTGAAGTTTGTTATTAGCCAGGTTAGTGAGAGGATCTTGAAGTTTGTTGTTAACCACGTCAGTCTATCTTGCTTGTATCAGGGCTTTGTCAGATGTTCTTCGTCAACTGCAGAACTTAAAAAGCACAGCAATGGGTGCATGCTCATTCTATTTATTTGGATTTCCGAAACATTTAGACAATACTTCCTGTCTAATAAAAGAACCACAATGCTTCATGCTACTATCTGTAATTTAGAAATATATCTGACTATTATGTTGTGAATTTTTAAGATGGCCTGTAATTAATTATTTGCGAAGTGGGATTTAGTCCAATCCTTGGGATTTATTCATGTTTATTGAATGGATTGCACGATCATGCCTGGTGAACACCCTGGCTAAATGTTTCTCATTCCATTGGTTCAGTTGCACAGCAGAAATTGGTTAAATTATGTCATTAGGAACTTGCAGCATTTTCTCTTCCTCTATGTCTTTGCCTACTGACAATTTTATAATACTTTCATTCCAATTGGCCTCATATACTGTATACTAACTATATCACAAGACAACAATCTTTTTGAAACATTCTGTTTCCAGAATGTTGATAGTCTCCATCTCCGATCTGGAATACCAAGAGAAAAGCTTGCAGAATTACACGGAAACTCATTCAGGGAAATTTGCCCTTCATGTGGAGCAGAGTGAGAATTAAACTTAATATCATTTAAGCTTAAATCTGTAATAAGTTCGATTTCTCTTCACTCTCTTACTCCGTCTCTTCACACACACACACACTTGTCATGCATGCACATACAAGGTTTTTTGAAAAGATAACTTTCATAATGTTGCCTTTTTCTATTGGGGGCGTTGAAGGTACCTGCGGGATTTTGAGGTTGAGACTATTGGGTTGAAGATAACTCCAAGACGCTGTTCTGATGCGAAATGTAACTCAAAACTTAGAGATACTGTCCTTGATTGGGAGGTAAAAATGACTTCTGTCTTGTTTGATTTATCACGAACCAATTAGCAAAATCTCTGTTCTTTGTCAATGGATTTTGGGTAACAAGAAGGCTCTCCCTTAGATTCCAGTATTCTTACTCTTCCAGAAACGGTCTTTTGTTGTTGTACCATCTCCTTACGTCGCAAATAGTTTGCATTAATTTTTATGATGGACATATACTGTACTTGATTGCTTCAACCTAATATTGATAATGATATTTCCAATGCATTTACTTAGCTAGTTTGCCCTTTTATGTTCGTTTAAAGTATCACATGCTGTACAAAGTAATTCATGTTTAGTGGATTAAGAATAGCATTTAATAATTTGCTTATGGGCAAAAGATTCCGGTAGATAGTATAATTTAATTCCACGAATTACTACTCATGTATGATGCTTCCACATTCCACTAATAATTTTTCAATTTTTCACATTCATTTTGACTGAAGTCGTAGTCTGTGACTCGTGGGTGGTGGGTGATTTCAAACTTGTAAATATTTTTCTACAATGGGCCATCTGGGATATTTATTTATTAAAAAAAGAAATGCAGAGATTTGATCATGTGAAAAAGTCTGTTGAAATCTTCGTGAGGAGATGTTTTATGGTTAGGGGCAAGATTAAAGTCAGTGTTTCATGATCTTATGAAGCAGTATCATTTTTTACCGTGAAGAAGGGACAGTACTTTAGGGAAAATGGAACTTCCAAAGGATGTAGGTCATGTTGTTCTTATGAAGTTCTTGGTTATGATGTATCTACTTAACTTTTTTCTCTCAGGATGCACTTCCCTCAAAGGAGATGAATGCCGCTGAGAAACATTGCCGTATGGCTGATGTGGTCCTTTGTTTGGGAACCAGGTCAGTCTCAAAGCCTCAATTATCTTCTTGGATGTTATCATAACCTCATCTTTATTTTATTTAGGGTGTGTTTGAACCACATTATTTTGAAAGAATGTATTCTGAAATAGTAGAATGATGGAGAATGTGTGGTTGAAAAAGAAGGAAAAATTATTGATCTGATAGAAAATATTATTTTATTGAAAAATGTGTGGTTGAAAATGAGTAGAAGAATGAGAATGAGAATTTTAATGTGTACCAAACAGGAGCTTAATTCATCTAAGATCGGTTGATACGTCGTGGAACCTACAAGATCTGTGTTAGTTATTTAGAGTGGATTCAGAAAATCTTTGATGTTTCTAGTCGATTTTATCTTCTGAAACCTTTTTAATCAAAGTGCTAGCACAATGGAAAATATTCAATGTGTTCTGTGCACCTATTGATTTTCTATTTGAAATCAGTTCTAATCAATGCTTGTTTATGTTCAAAATCAATGTAAGAAATGAATAGAAGTAATAAGCTGCTACCAGTATAAGGGAAGATGGAGAAATGCAAACTGATTTTTAAGAGTTAGGTTGAAAAACCTGCATCCACCACCAAATGACTCATTTGAATTTCAGCACAGCTGCAGCGAAAACCTTTTGTCCTTTGGAGGTCAGTCCATGTAAAATCATCCTTCTTCCTTTGAAGGAAGAAGAATGCTTTTTCTTTTACTTAAAAGGTCAGTCTAAAAGCAGCATAACCACTTCTTTTTGACTTGGAGGGTTAGTCCAATGACAGCAATATGCCTTGAGCTGATATTGTAATGAAGTTCTCTCAACAATTTTGGCTCTTTCAGACTTCATCTTGGACATCTATTCCTTCATTTTCAATGCCCACTTTGGTTTTCAACATTCACATCTCCTAGAACTTCAGTTCTCATTGGTTTTGTTGTGTGAATCTTTCTATGCAAGTGATATGCCGAAATATTGTATTGAACTGGGGAGTCATTTGGCAATATTCCTTATATGATCTTTGCTCTACTAGGTTTGTCCTTATTTCTTTTAATTGGAGATTATCTGCTTATCTACTGCTACTGGCAATGAGAGGACTAGGTGGTCTGGAGCTAATAACTTTATATTTCTTTTGTCATTGTTCTACATATGGCCCCTGTTTGACACATTCTTTCAAAATACATTCTTTTAAAACTCATTTTCAACCACACATTCTTTAATAATATAATATTTTCCATCATATCAATAACTTTTTCTTACTTTTAACCACATATTTCCCATCATATCACTAGTTAAAATACATCATTTCCTCAAAAATATCCATCAAACACCCCTACAGTATAAGAAATGTTGCAACTTCATAAAATGTACCTCCAGTACACAACTGAAGAGATTAACAGCAATTTGTAAATTGAATTTTCTTCTGCCGCACAAGAATGGTTTGGAGTGAGAGTCCTTGGAAATTTCCATCTGAAATGCTAATAAACTAATTGAAGTTTAATATTCTGGCCAGCCTATTGATTTGGAAACTATAGTATCATAATTGTGATTTGCTTATCAGAACTTCCTTCATCCTGGTGCAATAGGATTATGGAAGCCCGTAGGTTACCAGATTAAACTTTTATAGTCCAGTGATTTCTGATACTTTAGCCTGTAGAGGATCAGAATATATCTTTAGTGAGCCACCATCTGTGAAGTAATTTGTTTTCTGGAGTTGATGCATAGCTTTAGAACTGAATGACTAATTATCTGAACACAATTTTATTCTCCTCTCATTATATATGGTTGCCCAGCAAGACCTTTCTTGTGGGAACCTTTTTTCTTTTGTTTCTTTTTATGTCATTAATTAATTAAATTATTTGAACAACCATCTCAATATACATTATACAGTTTGCAGATCACTCCAGCTTGCAACCTGCCTTTAAAATGTCTCCGCGATGGAGGGAAGATAGTAATTGTCAATCTTCAGGTTTGTAGGTCCCTGAAATCCCGGCTCTTCCCTTCATCACTGCCGATGTTATGCCTGTCACATCTATGCTTGTATCTATTCACCTTTCTTTGGCAAGTCACCTTAAGATTTCATCAAGATCTTTAAAAGATAAGAAAATATTGGAAAGTTAACAACATAAGCCCTCAATTACTTTTGGTATAGTTATTAATTCCCAAGGCTCCAAGCCTATTGGAAGATTATCAATTTGTTCGTTGCAGTCAATATCAAGTTTGGACTTCTTACCACATTCTGCATAGGTCCCTCTTATCTATTCGTTCTCCAAGCTCAGATGAAGGAAGAAGGAACAGAGACAGAGATATCACTATCATCATGTTATGGGACAACTCGTGATATTCATATTGATTTATTATGTGGTTGTACCCGGCATTGGATACATCTCATATAATACATGTCATTCTTCTGCTATATCTTTGTTCGTTTCTTCTGGAACAATACCAACCATATTTTTATGGATCAATAGCAAGAAATTCATAACTTCTGCATGCAATGTTTATTCTGAAATAACCTCATTTTACGATTATCTAACCACGACGTTTTACTAAGTTCAATGTTAGCCGGATAGTCAATGTTGTCAAGTGTTTATTACAAGATGTTATTTGACAAATAGTTCCCTTGGTTTATTGGTCACATTTTATTAGTGAAGTGGCTTGGATGGTTGTTTAGTTGGTGACATGTTTTCAGCATATATCAACATATATCCTGGATAAGTATCTCACTTCAGAATATTTATTGTATATTCGAACAACAATAACAATGGGGAAAGATTTGTATATTCAACAATCTTCACTATCTAAGAATTTTCCATAAATTGTAATCTAACTTTGGAGGAAGAGAAGCTTAGACAGAGGAAGAGAAGGATAAAGAGGAAAATGAGTATAAGGAGAACAAGAGGAGGAGAAGGTACTGGTGGTGGTGGAGGGCAGATTCCAGTTCTACGCTTAAGCTTCTGTATATGGTCTAGGGCATTCACATATTCTGGAAGCAAAAATATATGGTATATTCAACAAAATCCATCTCGACAGCCACAGCATGGAGGAGCTGCTCCTTAATCCGCACTACAACCAATAAAAATTTCCTCATAAAAAGAATGAAAATCCTGGTTGGAAGCCACCAATTATATGTTGACTCTATAGATTTTCCTGCTATATTTCTAACTGCTGCAAACGTTTACAAGTGATATTGACATGATTCATCTCAAGTACATGTTAGGACAACAATTGTGCATCTGTCTTATCAGTTTGTGATGCACAAAATGGCTAGATTTATTTTTTTGAATTTTCCGTTCGTTTTGGTTTCTCTGTGTTAATTTTCTCGATTTCCTCCTTACTGATTATTTGCATGTTCCATTGTTCTCAGCCTACTCCAAAAGACAAGAGAGCAAATTTGGTAATCCACGGGCTTGTTGACAAGGTAGCTCTGTTTTTATTTTCTCCTCTGAAAATGCAACGTCAAGTGATCTTTCTAATGCTTGAGGAAATCCTTTTTCACATATATTCTCATGATTTGTCGTGGGCTTCAACATTGGGTTTACTTGTGTCATCATTCTAAAATCATGTCAATTTTTCGGTTGAATCTTCATTCTGTTCTATCTCTGAGTTCTCCTACATCGATTTCATAACCAACTATGATACGACAACATTTTAGACTTTGATGTTGTCATTTTCCATTGCATGACAACATTTTAGACTGTGATAGTACATGACATGAGCGGTAGGTAGTTGCAGGGGTTATGCAGCTTCTAAATATGCAGATTCCTCCATACATTCGAGTTGATATTTTCCAGGTGGTTTTCTATCAATTCCGCTGCATTTCAGGTATCACTTTTTCCAGACTTAGCCTCATATTCTTGATGCTTGTTGCAGTATGGGAGATTTTATGCGAGTGTCTGATCACACTAACTGAGGCAACATTGATTGTCTACTTTTGTTGAATTGTGGCACAGGCCTCACTCACAATCCTGTTCACTCTCTAAATTACAACGGTGAAAAATCTGGTTTTGTCATTGTTGATGAAATTAAAAACAATTGAATTTTATGCTGGATGATGTGGGTGTAGAACTTGTACAGTGAGTTTGGTGCTGAGTTGATGTAGTGGGGTTGCGAAGTGAATACATGGCCTACTATCAGTGGTTGAGGGTTGACTTTTAATTATAATAGTGCAACTTTTGTTGGGTTGAATTGTGGAGAATGGATATCAGATTAATGTGGTACTTGATGGGCATTTAGGTCTAGATCATTTGGTTTCAGACTTTCAGTAGGACCATGAATAGAGATTTCAGTCTGGAGTTTTTAATGAACTTTGTTTTATGGTAATAAAGGTAGTTCTGAAGATCACATGACTGTGTTATGCATCTGTGGAAAGACGTGAAAATGTCTGGTCTGTTTTGGATATTGGTTCTGAACTTCTTAATGCTGTTGTTTGCCTTATATTCTGCTTGATATACTCAGTGTGCAGTCAATGTGCATGTCAAAGCACATTTCCAAGAAAGGGATGGTGATGCGTGCCTGTTGATGATAAAAATCTCAATTGACACTGATGATTTTAGAGTCAACTCACATTAGACTATTATGACAAGTCTATGACAACTCAAAAATGGTACTCATGTCAATTCAAGTTGAGCTTTCCAACTTGAGTTTATTTCAAAATAGTTACTTATTCCAAATGCACACACTTTTCATTTTAATAATTTTATTACTTAAATTAGGAGCATCTTTTTCATAAAGTCTTACATCCTCCACCTACTCAACTGCACAGTACTATTACCACTGCAACGACCACCGGTCAACCCTACCTCTAAATTCACTGTAGCACCACCAAATTGACCTTTACAACTTGCATCACTGGTGAACAACAAAATTTGCATCACTCCCTGATGGATTACGGATAGAATAGAATTAGAAGGTATATGATTTTAAAATAAGAATTTAATTCATATTATGGATTATATGAATAAATTGATATTTTCTTTTGTCCTCAATTCTTCTATTCTTTGTACATCTTTCTTTTCAATTGTTCGTTGTCAAGCGACTAATCTAAAACTAAAAAAAATTCTAATAGGCTATAACTATATAAAAATGTTAAACATAACTGAATCTAATCTAAACAATCCTAATATAAATTGAACTCTTATTTCAAATCCTATCTAACTTCTAATTCTATACTATCTTTCTCGGTATCTCCATCACTCCCACCCATCACCAACCACCAGTTTTGCCTCCAAAACTATTATCAATGTATCCACCAGGTCTTTCCAACACCAAAAAACTGAAAATCCTATCCACTTAACGTCCACAATCCTAATCGATATTTGAGAGTTCTATCCAGTTCCCATCATTTCTTACCATACTATGCTATTAGAAGTTACAATGTCCTGAGTTGGTGAAGTTAGTGAAGAACGGCACAACAATCTATAGTTCAAGACACAGACATTTCTGATAATGCTTTATTTGCAATTGCTTTGAAGTTAAAAGGAAACAAGTGCGGGACCGGGGAGGAAGGTTTCCGTTGACTGGCTAAATCATTTTGCTCTATGAGGGGTTTATAAACTAGTGAAATTAATTTGGACCAGAGGTCGATTGAGTAATGCTGAAACTGAACAGAAGGCCCTCTCTCTGTAGCACTTGTTATCTATGTCAACATGGTAGAGTGCATGGTTTTGTGCACAATGCACATCAATGTCATGATCACAGTGAAGAGAAAAAGGTTTTGTAAAGGGCAAGGATTTGGTATAAAGATTGTGATGGTGCACAGAAAGTAAAGTAGGTGCTTGTTCTGAGCTGTATTTGAAGGGTGAGATAGATATGGAGTATGGGCCAGTGGAAACTATGATGGTTGTTAAGAGAGAGATTGATTTTCACACTACAGTAAGAGTGGGGGAGAATGACAGTCCTACATTATTTTCTCGTCATATGCCTCCTGATCATTAATTATTGTAAAAGGCTCATGTAGTATGGAGGTGATCGTTAATCAGAGAGCAAATAAGCTCTAGAACTTCTAATTCCCACTTGGTTCCACCAATGCTTAGCAATACATAGAATACCCTAGACGCCTTACACCTATACTACCAATAAGGATCATTCATTGCATCTATTTTTAGCGGCTTATTCTATACATATTGTGTAATATTTCTTCTATCCTCCAATGAAAATGTTTGTGGTGAAGATAATAAATAAATGATGTACATGTATCTTCTGACAGCCTAAGATTTTAGATCATCTGGCTCAATAATTTGTAAACTAGCTATGTGAAGAAAGAGAAGTACTATTGTAATTACTTCATTCTATTAATAAAGTTCTTCTATAAACAATATCACCATGATTAGTTTTGTTCTTTTAACTTTCATCGAGGTGACGTTCATCCATTCAACAAGTATGTTCAGTTTGTAGTTTTATGTTGAAGCCATTATCCTGTACTTGCTTTAATTGTTTATTCTTATGTTCTAAATATTTTCTAGAGATTATTAGTGATTAGTTTATGCTCATCATATCGTAGTACTTGAGACTAATACAATATGCTTTAGACCTTCATGCACTTCCAAGTTCCCTGTATTGCTGTTCTTGAGAATTCCTCGCTTGCTTCGAAGTGGACATTGATCAAGTGCTCTTAACTATTTGGATTTTGTGTGCCTTTGTAGAGAAAAAATATGCGAAGTGGTCTCTAAGGGTAACTAGTGTACATGGAGAAAGAGCTCCATTGCCATTCATTAAATCAGTTGAGGTATTGCCATTCATATGTTATCGGTTAAAAATACATCCTTCCAATTTAGCCCTCATGCCGTTTTATCAATTTTAATTCAAGATAATGTTGTTGATTGTGATTACTCATCTTGTTTTATCCTACAGCGGGGCCATGTTTATTTCTGAAATTATTTGGTCGATTAATTCGGATCGAGGTGAAACTAGTCTGTCCATCTTGTTTCATTATGCAGGTTACCTTCCCTGAGAGGCCAGAACTAAAATCAGCTACACTGGAGAAGCAACCATTCTTACTAAAAAGGTACTTCCTCATAGCCAAAGCACTGTTACAGTTATAACACAGGTCATTCAACTTTATTTCTTTTTCCTTTTACCATAAACAGAAGTTGTTAAAAAAAGAAGAAAGTTTTCAAACAAGTTCACTGCAAAAAAGAGTGAAAATTTATCTCCTTTAGGATGTTTATTTGAGCTGCCTCCTATGCAAAGAAGTCAATTTTTTCTCAGTTTCTTGGTCCTCTATTATTCATTTCCGTGGTAACTCTTAATTCGATTCTCTGTGAATTGATAGAAGGATTTCGGCAGAAAACATATAATTATTCCTTCTGCTCTACCTCTTCCCGTTCTTCTAATTTTTTCCTTTAGCCTATGCTCACATCTTCTACAGCGATTTCACCCCCATTTTCCATTTCCCACTCCTGAAAAATGCTACTGAGATTTGTATTCCATATTCCTCCTTCAATATCTTATTTACTTGGCGTCACACATTCCATCCTCTTTTTTGAGCAATCGCACAGGGGTTGGAACTCATCTTAGGCTCTTTTGTCACCATACCGGGGTGTCATGCCTGAGTTTATGCTTTCTGCCATCCCCTATCTGGTAATCAAAGTGTCTGACAAAGTCGTCCCATCCCTTCCTTGTATTCCTCCAAACAACCACCCTATGAGTGAAACCCTAGATGATGTCTACCCTCTCTCTTCCAAGTCATATTTGGCCCCTTTTTGGTTTAGCTAAAAAAGTTGATAAAATTTAAGTCAAAGAAGATGTTAGTGCAAGGCGATCCCTTTTACTGCAAGTAAAAGATGTTAGGAGGTTGTCTTACTAAATCCTGTTAAAAAAATTAGTTATACGACTGGCATGGTTGGCATATTGGCAAGACACGAGTAACTTATGACTCCTAAATATACATCTGGGCAGAGTGGCGCTTCATCTCTAAGTGGTTCAAGGCCAATGAAAATTCAGTTGTACTTCACCTTCGTCAGTATGAAGTTGGCTAAAGTGGACCTGACTATTAACAACTACAAAGATGAGTCCGCTTCTGTCCAGTAATGAGCTTAAACATGATATGTAGAAATCAATAGTACATGAGAGTTCTTCATATTTTGTGAGTTGGAGGATGAATCACATTATTCAGAGGCACATCAAAATGAGCATGCATAAATTACAATCTAAGACAACCGGATGTCCCATAAAAGAAAACTTTATTGGGTTGGGAGACCATTTTACTGGTTTATTTCATCATTACCCACTCAATTTCAGTCCTTGAAAGAGGACTTGTTATGTGAGATGCCAAGATCCATGCTAATAGTGGAGGAGAAAATCTGAAATGTGAACCCCTGGGTCTTAGAATATTTGGGATAAGAAACATACTGCACTGTCAGTTATGGTAATTTTTGTCATTTAAATGTGAGCATATTTGCAGGAGTAAGATTTAATTGCAGAAGGGTTATCCTACATTTTGGTTCAATTTCTTCATTTTCTTATAATCTTCCAATTTTCTAAGCCCTTCCTGCTTTCTTTGGTGCTTCAGGGAAATGCTCAAATCAAGACCTTTTAAAATGGTTCTGAAGGTTAATTTCAGTAATGGCTGTGGCTGTCCATTTACCAGCATTGAGTTCCCAGTAAATTTTCAGGTGAGTATTAGGGCATAACCATGCTTTCACTTATCATGTTCCCTCCCCCATCTTTATCTGAATCCAGCTGTGATCCCCTTCTCCCCTTCATAAAATAGAAGTGGTAGGCGGGGAGTGTCATTAAAAATAGTTAATACCTGAAACCTGACGGAAAGAATCAACTAGAATGATCTCCAAAAAAACCTCTTGAGTTGTCAATTCGACTCAGTGGTTTCATTACTAGAACCAATGTGTATCTATGATTAATGCCTTAAAGCATGTGAAGGATAGTTGTGCACTATACACTGATTACTCTTCCAGTTTGCTTTCCCATGTATCTTGCAGCGAGATACATGTCCTCAACACATCAAAGGCATGACAAGCCTGATTTATTTGGAATAAATAACTAGGAAAAATTTATATTATTTAAATATTTTGTAAAAGAATCAGCATTACGTGTGAAAAATTGTAGGAACTTCATGCTGCTATATGCTATCTTTAACACATAAATTTATTTATTTTGTTTCCGCTAGTGGTACAAGGTACAACAACTACTCTCCTCGTACTAAAAAGATTCCTCCAAAATTCAAAATCTATAAAAAAGAGTTACATTGATAAACAAAAAAGGTATTAAAATAAATATCAAATTATTAATGGTGATAGCACTAAAGTATCACGATAGCTGTTTCAATCTGGATCAACTGAAGAAATTCTTGCCCCTGTTTGTATTCTGAATTTTAGAATTTATGACATTTCACATCAGTAATATAAGGGGTTTTAACGGAAGGGATTGGAACTGGAAGATACCCACCGGCAAACAAGTTATATAATGAAAAAGGAAGAGAAAAGAACAAACAAAAGATGATTTATGGGTCTCACTTGCCTAATCCAAAGGAAGTTGGAGGTTTCACCACTGACGGTTGCTGCCTGCTCTTCTGAATTGTTTTTGTTGTGTACTGTATTTATTAAATTTTGAGATTTTGTCGGGGTTCATGTTGCAAATTGTGAGCATTACAAGTGGTGACCTCTGGTCATTTTGGTTATCATTGTTTTATGTGATGTGCAAGTATGCTTTCTCTGCAACTTCTTTGGTGTGTTAGGCTACTGGGATACACTATGTTCATAAGGTCACCGTCACTCTGGTACCAATTATGGTTGACATTTGTTTAACTCGTACCGCTGCAGTTTCCACTTTCACCTCTTGTCATCATTTACGTAGCTTTTGTATTAATTCCAGTTCCAGTGAAAACTCAATTATATCCAGCAGAAAAGTCACTATTTGCTCTCATACTACACAGAAACAAGCAGACAGCACTAGCCAAGATAAAAATGTTGTAATTCAGAAGCTGAAAGACACAGCAATGATTGATGAATGCTGCGGGAAGTTTTCTTTAGTCGAGAAAAAGATCCTTTCAGGCCTGAAAAAGGAAATTGCCATATATGCCGGCACTACAAACATAGTTAGATACTGTGATTCTTCATCAAGCAAAGGCTTTGGCAATATCAAGTGGGCAGGTAAACAAGAAAGAAAAGAAATCAACGTTAAAGGGAAAGGTTGCTCTGTGGCAAGGCATGAAGACGAAATTGTGAAGAAATTGAAGGTTTGTTGAATTTGTCGGAGTACATATTTTCAGGAATCTTAATCATCAGGAGGTATATCATTAGCTGTATAGTAACACTGCTAATTAATAGGTAGAGTACAATTAGCTTGTAAATCTTTTGGAAAGGCTCGAGTATATTTTGTGCGTTGAAACCGAGTCTCAGTTGGGAATATTGAACTGGGCGGTAAATATTGTCGTATGATCATCTGCCAGCCCTTTTGAATTTGTAGACACTGTGGCTTAGTAGTCAGTTAAACTGTAAAGCCTTCTTTTGCAGTGTTTCTTATTTAACAATTTGTGATGCCTTCTGCTGATTATCAAGTAGATGCATATATGCTTGAAACTATTTGAATCAACTTTAATTGTTCTAATGAATGGCTATCTTAGTGCCCCGACCACAGGCTCCATGTCCGCTTTCATCAGCCTGTAACCCAAGTCTTTCTCTAAACACAATTCATATCGTTTTCTTGCTAATAGGCTGTTTAAGTAATCTTCTTGGTCAATTGAAAATTAATCAAGAAACCCCGGTTTGTCCGAGCCCAAATTTGAGCCACTATTTGACAGATTTATTTATTTTTTTGAATAGTAATTTTTGGAGAATGTGCCGTTAAAAAGTGAGAAGCACTTGGTGTACAAATAAAAAACATACAGACATCCTATAGATTTCACACAATACGTGGGGCCCTTTTTTAACATATTTAATTCACATGGGGGTTACCTCCATGTGAGTATCTGTAATTTGTCCGTTTGTACAGAATTTTTCTTAAAAAGTAGGGAAAAGTTATGAGTTCGTGTGAAGAATATTTTAGTGTAAGAACGTGTGATTGAAAGTTTGAATAAGACAAAAAATGGTTCTGAAAGAATTGTTGTCAATTAGAGCTGAAATTCTCGTAACCAAGCTTTATTTTTTACGGAAAATTTTGTTCTAAATTTAAAAATATTCAAACTAAAAAAATGTACTTTTTATGAACAAATAATTAAAGTAAAATCAAGAAAATTCTAAAGTAGAGAGACACTACTTAACATGAGAAACAACTGTACTCAACTATGTAAGGATTGAAGACAAGCAGGGGCGGGCGCAGATTTTTAATGTTGGGGGGATACAATCAAATTTTCAAAAAGTAACGAAAAAATTAAAGTAAGAGATATTTTATTACAATTGTGGATGCAGCGGTAGAGCTGGTGCGTGTTGTTAGTTTGGAACTGCCAAATAGTGACTCAGGAGAGCAGGAAATTCTTTTCGAACGTGAACCAAAATTTTGTGCTTCGTGTAAAGTTTTCGGGCACTATACAGCCAAATGCAAACATAAAAAACAAGCTAATGGGAAAGGAAATTCCAATGTTGCCAAAGTGGTAAACTCTACCGCCNTTGGAACTGCCAAATAGTGACTCAGGAGAGCAGGAAATTCTTTTCGAACGTGAACCAAAATTTTGTGCTTCGTGTAAAGTTTTCGGGCACTATACAGCCAAATGCAAACATAAAAAACAAGCTAATGGGAAAGGAAATTCCAATGTTGCCAAAGTGGTAAACTCTACCGCCTTTGATCAGACTACAGAAGTGCAAAATGCCTGGAAAATCGCCAAAGAAGAGGACGAAATCACCCAACAACCTGGGGACGTTTTAGTATAGGCAGCTTTGGAAGTTAGGGCAGATTCTAGTGATACCAACGTGGTGAAAGATCCCGCGGCGAACCTAAATCAAAATTGGCAATTGCCTTCTCAATAAAATCAATCGCTTTCTCCTAAATCGCCCTAATTAAAAATTCTTAATTATCAATTTCCAATAAAACGTTGAATCTCTAAATAAAAAAAATAGTAAATCCCTATCAATTTCCAAAAACCCCTAAATCCCTAAATCCGATAACATAATCAACAACGAGAATAATTATACTTTGAGTTATTTAATTGTGTTAAGTAAAGCCTCGATAAGAATTAAGAAACACGGACCACGGTTATACAAATACATAATATACATGATACACAATTACGCATAACAGTTAACCGAGAGTCTGAGAGTGATGGAAAACTTATCTCACCTGAGTGTCGGAGACCGAGAGAGGTCAGAGACAGACGTATTTTGGAAGTTGGAGGCGGCCAGGCGCGGAGTGGTGCCAGCAGCCAGTGTGCGAGCCCATCACCGTCGTGACTCGTGAGACAAGTGGGAGAGGCTAGAGAGGATTGAGGATGGGCGGAGAGAGCACGGGAGTTGGGAGAGAGGTTGGAGTGACCGGTGATGGGAGTAGAGGCTAGAGTGATTCTGGAGAGACCGAGAGTCGAGAGAGACGGTGGGTTTACTGGAGCGGAGAAATGAATAAGTTAGGGTAATAATTTCTTTCTTTTTCATGGTTGGCTGATGAATACGTAAAATTAACAATTTATTTTTTCATCATATTTAAAAAACAAATGGATCTTTTGTTGGTGCAGGTGTGTTTCTTACACTATTTCTTAGGTCAAGCAAAGGGTGCAAAACTTGATAAATTTGAGAAGATGGTATGATTTTCGAGTCCCTTTTCATCACTAAAACCACACAAATATTTATTGCTTTTACTCATTTCTTTATGGAATCCTTTTGTGATGACGGGGTCGACCCAAAAGTCATAATGTCTCAAATTGAGAAGTTTATCATATTCAGAGATTCTGCGGCTTTCTTTGTTCGTCTCACTTGACATCCCAAACTCACAAATGGAGTTTAAATTGAATCTTGAAGTTTATTAGAATTAGAGATTTGACTTCTTTCCTATTTGGTATCATAGAATTGGTGAAAGCAGCCGTGACTCAGTGATATGAAAAGGAGAAAACAAAAATCCAATATGTTGATTTAATGGAAAAAAAAAATTGGAGAGAGGAGTCATAATCAGACTATTGAAGTCAACAAAGGCTCCTCATCATTTTCTTTATTATTTTATTCTGAAAACAACAAAAAGGGGTTTGTGATGGGGTTGGTAGAATAGGTGGCATTACTGCTACCGTACGATGTTTACTATATGTTGGCATCCCTAGTTTGACTCCAATTGTCCATTGTATCAAGCCTCGACTTGAGTCGATCAAGATATAATTTAAATAATTTTTTTTTTCAAATTTAAATTCTTGAATAAGATATATTAAAATCAGAGCGTGCATGACTTGAATTCAAACATCTCCATTTCATTTCAGGCATTTGATAGAAATTAAATTCAATCTATACGTGAAGGAATGTTTTGTGACATGATATTGAACGCGAATACCACCCCCCTTCCCACGACAATACTAAGAGGGTGTTTGGTAGAGATTAAAATCGAATTAAAATTGAAAAATTAGCTGTTATTGTTGACTTTTATTAGACGAGTGAGACCCAATAACGATTATATTTTCAATTGTAATTTGATTTTAAACTCTCCCAAACAGATTATAATTGTCATCATGTTAAAATAAATAAAATATTTTGTATCAACAATAATGAAATAAATTTTATTTTGATAAATGATTCGTCGCTCATTCTCATTTAATTTATTAATAAACTCTATAAATTAAGATGATAAAAAGAATAAAACAAAGAATACATCAATCAAATCAAAACTTACCATCGAAACACTTTTCTTTTTTGTTTTTCATCAACTTGTGCCTATATTCGACAACTACAAGGATAAGAAAGGGGAAAGAAATAATATAAGCTATTTTATCATTTTTGAATTAAGAGATAAAATATTATTTAGACAATTTGATTAAGATACGCATTCTACTAAGGACAAAAATATCAATAAAGATTGCGATATGCATTTATTGCACGTCAATATTATATTTTAATCTAAGTGAAAATCAACAATTGTTTTAATCACATATTTTATAGGATTCACGATTTTTCAACAACACATTTCATCAACTGCTATCAAAATTTATTAAAAATTTGTGCCAAACAAGGACTTACTCTATTTTATTATTTAGTAGTTAGTACTATCTAACAAGATAATTGACCTAGCAATTTATTGAGTTTTTAGGCAATTTGCACACGCAAATGGACCATTATTACTTCTTATTGAATTTGTAGCTTAAGAGTCATACGAATAATTTAATTTTATCTCATTGTTTTGTTTATCGCGTTGAAGTAGAAACTACCGTAGAAGTACACGAAGTCTGTATTTCAACTATATAAGTTATTATCTATATCTATTAGTAGATTTGTCGATGTAATTTTTATGTATAGAATGACACAATTGGAGAAATGTTATAATTTATATAGGTGCACTCAATCAATTCAACTTTAAAAAAGTCGTACTAATGTGAAATAGAAATGACAGAGGCTGGCCAACTTGCTTTTATTTTGTGTACACAACTCTGCATAAATGCTTAATTAATGCCCCATATTATAGGTAAAGCTATCAATATCTCAATATATTTTTAAAATAGAAAATTGAAAATTGGGACAAAATATCCATTTTCAATTATGCATTCCACTTTCAGTGGCATTTGGAAAATGAACGTTTAGTGAAATGTTCGGACTGAAATTCCCTTCTCATGTAAAGTATTTCCACCCCACCCACTTCTTTGGGCGGGTTTGGAATGAGATCCAAAAATTGCTTTTGAGCCGTTTGACTAATTTTATGAAAGTACTTCTTTCTATTTGACTTTCTCTAAAAGCATTTTCGGAATAAGAAGTTCTTTTAAAAATTAGTTTCCAAGCAAAAATTAAGTTAGCTTCCTCTAAAAACTTATTTACAGGAAGTAAAAGTAAAAATCAAGCCAAACATCTCTTTTTTTCATCTTCTTCACGACCACCTACTCGAGAGCTTGTTCATCATCTTCTTTTTGTACTTGAGCCAATATGCTCTTACATCCCTTTTTAGAATCTTTCGAAATTCATCTACATTATTCATTGTGCTATCAAAACCAAATATCAATTTGAATCTGATTTGGAAGCTTGTTTTATAATGAAACCTAACCCCACACACTTCTTCTTCATCACCACCACTCGACATTTGGTTGTCAAGATTAGAGTTTTTTTGACAACCAAATGTCGAGTGGGTAAAATGTGAGAGCGGTGAAGGAGCTAGAATTTTCTATGTGCAAAGAGGTGGGTTTTTTTTTTTCAATGGAATGGGGTCTACGGGGATGAGGTGGAATTAGGGGTCTCAACGAGTCGAGTCGAGCCACGAGCCGAAACTCGAAGTTCGGGCTCGACTCGAGTGAAAATGGTTCGAACTTTTTTTTGCCCGAGCCGAGCAAAAGTTCGGCCAAAAAATTTAGGCTCGAATCTGGCCTGGTCGGCTCGATTTTTTTTTTTTTTTTTGTTCGTTATAAATCTAGTTTTTAATTAGTTTAAAATTTGTGCAATTTATACGCATTATAAATAATAACTAAATATTAACATATAAAAAGTACAGCTAATTTTTTTTTAAAA
>CAIGRQ010072685.1:0-17443 GCA_903798375.1 Fraxinus sp. D2006-0159 | reverse complement strand
CTGCCCCCCTCTAGCTCCGTCTCTACCAACAGGTGATTGGTTTACTGTAAGGCTGGTGCCCATTTCATTTAAATAGAAATCAGAGTGCAACTTCCAATCTGAAAATCAGTCCGAATATACATCAGATAGAAAACAGAGAAAAATAAAAATAAAAAGAAGCATTCTAAACAGTGAGTCTCGACGCGAAGTGCAGGCAAACGTTCTACCTTGATCATAAGTGCGAATTAAACGATCAACTGCTAAGTTGATCATGCACGTATTTAGTATTTTATTTTTTTTTTTGCCTTTTTTTAAGTTTTTTTAAGTTTTTTTTATTTGATTTTAGTTTATTGACTTTTTCCCCATTTTTAAAAGGCTTTTATTTGACTTTAGTTTCAAATTTTTAAATGACTTTATCTATACAAAAGTTAAAAAATAATTTTATTCGATAAAGATTTAGATAAAATTTAAGTTACAATGTTATCTATATTTTGTAATTATGATTTTGAAACTTATCGTTTTGTTGTAAACGGTAAAAGTATGTATCATGTATGGAATTTCTATGAATTTGTTAAGTATAACTTGTCTAGTCGAAAGTTGAAATTATGAAAAATAGTTTAGCATTTGCATCTCGAAAACCTGAAAATTGTATAATTAACTAATGATAAGAATTATTAAGTAAATATAGTATTTTATAATTTTAGATATTTGATATGCATTATTTTAATTATTAGATAATTTTTAGAATTGAGTATTTAAAACAATAATAAAAATAAGCAACACTTTTTTATGCGTAGACTCATGAAACTTGAAGTTTGACCTCCACACATGTTTTACGCTTTTTAAAATATTGATAAAATATTTTGGATAGTATCGTCTAGCCCTTGTAGAATCCTGGATCGTGACTTTATTTTTGAACAAATTTTCAATGTAAGAACTAGAACAAGTAGACTTCATGAAAACCAATGGCCAAGAATACTGTGAAATGACGATAATATGGAAAGACAAAAATGGTAAAAGCTCTTAGCTCTTCAATTGCATGTAATAATCTCAACACGAATGTATTGATATACAGGAACAATTCAAAATCATTTGAAAAGTTAAATTTAAAGGCTTCATTTGGATATTAAGCTCCTATTTGGTATGACTAAAAAAAAAAAAAATTTAATAAATTTTGATAAAGAATAATTCTTCAAATACAGAATTTTTTAACAGATTTTGTCTTCCTTTGATTTGTTGTTGTCAAAAACTGTTTTTGGCAACAACCAATCGAGATGTCTTCCTGTACAAAATTTATGAAAAAATCATGTACTTAAAACATGACTGTGATAAATGTTGAAAAATTGATTAAAGGCATGGATCTCGTAGAATATTTGATTATGAGTTCACAAAAAATGAATTTTAAGAAATTGAGATCAAATAAGGGCTAAATTGTAGCGAGTACAAAGAAAAGACAAGTCAGAGTACTGATTTGAGCCGCTTCTTCTTTCTTGTATAGTTATTGATGGATATATTCTAAGGAGAAAAAAATAGGAATGGACATTTGCCCCTTGGATAGACAAAATAACGAGCAACCGTCTATATACCGCAGTAAAACACAGGAATCTTACCATGAAGGGGATTTGATTCCAACGCATAATAACAAGGGATTAATTACAATGGATGTCACTCAACTTTCTCTATAACTTCAAGTGGGGTCATTAATTTCAATTTTGATGCAATCAAATAATTCTATTTGCCTCTTATGGTGGGGACTCGGACAAAAATAAAAGAAGTGGCACTAAATTTTGGTTAAAAATCCACATTTTAAGTGACCCCATAGGCTTTGGCTTTTGCGTCTCTCCAGAATTAAGATTGAAAGAGTAAATATTCACCCGCGAAAACTTTTTTTTTTTTTTTCCCTCTATTCAATGCAAAATGGAAGTATAATAATTTTCTCACCTAACGGATGACCAACAACATTTGGCAATTCTTTACGAAGTCACCAACGGTTAGCATACAATGTTGAAAGGTAAATTTGAGCACTTTGATAAACATGTTTGAGAATCAAGTGACACCAAATACGAATCCAACAACCAGCATGATAATACGAAAAAATATAGCACACATTGAACATCTCTGGACACAAATCACACATTTGAGTTTTAAGAGGTAGGGCAATGGCAATGGTATCACTTCTAGAGCGGTTTAAACATATTACTAATACATCGGACATGACTATCACAGCACAATACATATTTCAGTTTTTAACAGAAACAGGAATGTGCAAAATGGTCTTTTCTGGTTATGTAAGGGGAAAGATAGTCACTGGCCATCTCTGAAGTTTTTTCTGCAGGAACAAATATTTGTGTTTTGCCAGAAGCTATTTTGTTCCCTGCAACACTAGCATAGAATTGGCTGGGGTATGCTGGTACGAACACATCACTTTCGGAGCAAATGTTGAAGTCGATGAATTTTTCATATTCACGACCCACTGCGCCCATGAATTTTGCCTTCTCATCAGCAGGCACAATTGCATCCTATTACAATTTCAAAGGAATACAGGAAGGTTTACAACCGATAACCCAAAATAAAGTAATAACTTTGTTAACCAGGAACAAGTTATGGAATTCAGTTAAAATGGATTCTAGTAGTGTGAAAAATTATCCATAAGCAGAGCCCCTAGATTTATATCGTACATTAAAAAGTTCACGTTTTCTGGATGGATATATTAGAGAATTAGCAACTTATGAAGAGAAATTTCCACATGGGATCATTTAAAACAGCAGCTTGTGTAGGATGGCAAGAAGAGCATGAGCTGAGCATAAGAATGCTATGCAAATGGGCATATTAGTGAAATTAAAAGTTATAATTCCTTAAACTGAGAGCCTGTTTGGTTAGGCTTTAAATCCAATTAAAATTGAAAATATGGCCGTTATTGGGCCCACCTGTCTAATAAAAGTCAACAATAACGGCTGTATTTTCAATTTTAATCTAATTTTAATCTCTACCACACACCCTCTGAGATTCAAAACACATATAAGAAGGGCAGGCATTACCTTTGTAAATGTGTTGGGGAAAATATTCCTCAATGCGTCAAGCCTACTATGCCATCCAGTTTGAGTCAAGTATATCGTTGTTTCTCTGTGAAAACCAATCTTCTTGAGAAACTCGCCAATTTCTTCAGCATTATAACAGTGTTTACTTGAAGAAACAGTTTCTTGGCACCTTGTCTTTCTCAACATCTCAACCCTCAAGTCCACTGCCACAAAGCGCCCACCCATTTTCTGGCTCATGCTTCGTAGTGTCCCAACCATTGAATTGACCAATTCCTGCAACTCTGGTTGCAACTTGAGACTTCCAAATGTAGCCAAGCACCTATATGAATTCGAGTACATGGTTTCTTTTGACTTTTCTACGGTTGAGGAATCGAAGTAAGTTGTGAGCCTCAAGTTTCTTTTAGTCCTAAATATTGGTTCAATTTTGGAAGTGATGAAATCCTCTGAGACCCCATCAGGGACTCTCACAGCAGTGAATTTCATTCTCGATAATTCAGTGGGCTGAACCTTTGCTGTCTGGACTACTCCATTCAGGCTAGCTACAAACTTCTTGGCATCATAAATTTCTCCAAAGTCGCTGAAAGGGATTAACACACGATAGAATTTAGAGTTTCTTTACAACTTTCTTTTCCTAGGCTCGTGAAAAGTGCACTTCAGTCAAATAGTAAGCATCTCAATTGAAACAAAGTTCAAAGAATAATTACTGTGTTATGGAGTCAACTAAAGATTTCATTGCCGGGGAAAATTGTTTTCATCAATTCTTTTATTTATCATTTTGATTTTCACAAGATTCTTCTTTTCATGTTAAAGATTTTGTTACGTTATATATGAGATATAGGTCTGGATAAAGAATAGATGGGTTTGACATTTTCTTTGGACCATCAACGATCTAAAGGAAAGTATAATTATAGATTCTTGATGATATTTGCAAGGACTCACCTTTTCTCCCCCAGTTTAGTTCCTCTTATGTCAGGAAGCACAAGTGTCGCTCCAAGATGCCTAGTCACTGCCACGGCATTTGCAATCTGAGAGATAATACGAAAATGTGGATAACTGGACATTATTTCGATCAACATGACTTGAAAGAATGCATTTAGTAGAGTTAAAGCATTTGCTAAACAATCTTTGAAATTTAAGCTGGCNTGAGGCTATGAGCAAGAACCACATTCCTTAAAGTATACCCGAAAGGCAGCACTTTCTCTAGAATGGAGCAATCAAGAAGAAGTAGCGGCAGCAAGTAAAGTTTTGATATAGTCTAGTAAAGGGGCTGGTTTAGAACCAGGTTTTTCCTAAAATGGATAGGCGGCGGTCATTGGTCTGACGGAAGCAACTTGATTCCCAGAATGCCCTCCTTGAAAAGCTCTTGGCTTAGTATCCCTTGTATCAGCAAGGGATTTTGGTTCAAATAATCAAATGTGCAATGCAAATTGGCGGTCTGGACCTGTCTGTTTCTCATAGATGTCCTAATACAGTCATAATAATCAGGGACTTGATCTAATGGTCAAGAATCTAGCTATAAACCCGTAGTCTAGCGTCAAGTCCACGTGTCGTCCTCAACAGCTTACCATTATCCCACCACTCAAACAAACAAATAAAAGAGAGGAAAGAAGAAAACAACAAGTACGGTTTTCGACTAACAACAAATTCCTAGCTGTGCTCGGCATGCCAAAGTGGACCAATTTTTTTCTACTAAAAAACCGCCCACACATGCCATGGGCGCATTGCCCGGCAGGCCAACGATTTTTGCTGCTGACAGGCTGTGCTGGAAAGGAAGTTGGGCCAAACCCACTTAATACCTCTCATACAGTCATACTACATAATATCCCTTTTTTTTCTTGGTACCTCAAAGAAAAAGAAAGAAAAGTAGCATACCAGTGGAGCGTGGTACTCCAGGCCATTAGTTAATGAAAAAAAGACATATCCTCCGGAATGATTTCCTTCTGCAAAAGAAACAGATATAATGAAGAATGAAGAAGCAGCTACAACTCAACATTTCCGCAAAATGTATGTCATATTTAAGGACTTACTGAATGAGGGAACTTTCCAGCACGGCTTTTGTACTTCATAATGTTCTTTAAACGGACCATAATTATTTTCATTCAGTAGAACCCCTTGTGTGTCGCTTGCATTGTGTTGGTTGATACTCTGAGATGGCTGTACATTTTCCTGCAAAAAATATCAATATTGAGAATATTTTGAGCAATATTCTGTTTTCAGTTTTAGAAAATTTAATTGCTGTGCACCAAAGTTTTCAGAGATTATTCCAGTAAATCGTCAGTCTCAATTGGGATAAGAAAAAAATATATAAGAAAAATAGGATCAAAGGGATAGATTGAATAGAATTGACTTATACAGTTCAATTTAAAAGAGAGTAGAGTGTATGTCCTGCTGTATAGATAGTGGAATATAACCACACCTCAATGGTGGAGTTGAATTTAATAATAAATATTGCAAAACACTTACAAAAAGTGGATCAATATGGTCTCTTTTCACCATATTCGCAAGCATTATGAACATAGAAAATGTTAGTATGGCTGCCATCACTTGCCTCAAATCAACTGCCATTTTTTCCCTCTCAGTTCTCTCTCTCGCTCTCTCTCTGGTTTTCTCTCTTTCTCTGTGTATATGTAATATTAGTACGCCCTATATATATGCAGGCTCTCGCTCTTTTTACATTTTTGTGTTTATCGCTATTAGAGAAGGACAGTGCTCAAAGCCTGATTGTAGGCTGGTAGGCAGAAAACACCAAAAAAGATAAATTTGAGAAGATGACAATTAAGACAGCTTGCAAAGTGCGTGCAATGATGCACTCAACAAGGAAGAAAATACAAACTATGGCAAATAACTTTTCCTTATAAAGCTAGTTAGTATTCTTTACGCAAGGCAGAGTAGATGGCTATGTCAAATAGAAGACTATTTTGTGAGGGCTTTGCTAGTGTCACAGACTAGCCGCACTGCATCTCTTCCCATTTTGTGATTTTCCTTTGTATTTGATGCCTTAATCCAATAGATCCTTTTGTTAATTCATTTATTTGCTAATAGGAGGGGATTACTTACACGAGTTAATTATTTATTATTGTGGAAAGGGATATAAGGCTATTCTTTGGGTGTATGTATATATTAAAATTTATCATTGTGTAACCAGTGAACATGTATCCTGAACATATAGCATAGTATACAGATGTGTGCAAGTATGCAAAAATTTTCGGTGCCTTACCAATACGTATGCAAATGGTTTACATGAAGCTAAAGATAAAAAGTATTTGGCTATATATACATGGAGGAGTCATTGTCACGTGATGCTTATGCACAAGAAAGAACATTTCGTTGTGGAAATAATTGTTATAGCACCGGGCTATGCATCAACTACATGCACTAAATGAACTTGGTAAAATTAGGCTGTCTAACAATTATCCAGTTCATGAGTTTATTTTTTATGGTCAATTAGCTCTATGTTGCCTTGCTTTAATTATATTTGGCATTTTCCTAAATTACTTCAAATGTTTCTCATTACCTTTCCAATTAGAAGAATGTGTGTTTAATTCATAACTATGGGTCTGTCACTCGTCCATATCACAAGCTGTTGGCTATAGCAATGCCATCAGCATGAATGACACATTCAGACGGGTCTCGAATCTACTGACGCCTGGCATCTTTCTTTTGTACTTTATTTTATGCATAAGACACCTCTTTTACTGAGGAGGCATCCTTTTAGTTATAAAGAAATGGAATTCATTCAGCAAAATAAATGCATTAGCAAACAAGAGAATTCTCATTGATGTTAGCATTAAGGTATTAAGATATGAAATGTCAGTATTGACTCAATAGAAGGTTTATTGTAGAAATATAAAGCTTATATCTTCAATGAAAACAGTGATGATTTTTGAAGTATAAATAACAATCGTTATCTTTCTTTATATGTAAATAAAAAAATCAACAAAAAACAAAATAGACAAGGAAAGTTTAATTACTATTTATCTCCTTTTTCCAAACCTCCTTTCATGGCTATGATTATCGCAATTAATCCAGGTATCTCAATACAAGCAATGAACTTTTTATCAAGATACCATTTTCCAGAAAATTTCATACGTGTTGCGTAAACAACAATTGTTTTGAAGACTTCATTGATGCTTTCTATATCAAAATCACACACAAGATGGTTTAGTTAATTTGTATCCCTTTCTTCAAAATACATCGTAGTTTACAGATGGAAAATACCACTTTCCACCAAATTACTTCTAAGATGTGTCCCTTCTCTAACAACTTAAGTTTTCCAATGAGATTTTTCAGTATGGTATCAAAGGATGCAAATGTCTTTGGTTCAAGTCTCACTATTATCTATTTTTAAAATTGTGCACGTGTCCAGTCATTGATGAAAAAGCCTACACATGGGGGATGTGATAAAATTGAATTTAAAAAATAAATGGATCATTTAGCTACAAGCTTAAACTTTTTGCAAACTCATTTGCTAGTATCGACGTATCTTCCAATGCCCCCGAATTAGGATCCGCTAAGCTCCTGTATAACTCATCGATATGACTTTTCCTTGTTCATCACATTAATATCCTAACATCTTAGCCGCAATTAGCATGGCCAAATTTTAAGTTCTCATTATGGTTGAATGTTTAGCATAGATGTATGTTTGCGCGCACATTCTGAGTGTTCTACCAACACACAAATTCAGATGGTTTAATACTTTGAAGCTAAATACGACTTTAACCATATAGCCATACATGGAAAGGTCTAGTCAGGTATCTAGGCATTTTATCTTTTTGAAGAAAGGCATAAGCTCTGAGGTGCCTTGAGGGATAAGCCTCGAGATAAACCAATAAAATATTAAAAAGGATATAAAATTCAAAAATATATTCATATAAATCATTAATCATCTTAAAAAATATATAATAAAAAAGGAACTTAGAAGTCTAGCTTGCGAACAAAAACAAAATAGACTAATAAAGTATCAAATAATAAGTTCTCAAGTTAGAACTTACAAAATAAAATTATAATAGAATCTTTAAGGAAATCATCAACATCATCCTCCTCATCACTATTAGTTTTTGCTCATTCTTTGTCATCATCCTTAATAGCTATCTTGTATTCCCCTACCCTTCCATGTAAAGACAAAAAAGGAAATACAAAAACTTGTAGAACATTCTAAATGATAAAGAAATAACCCAAAAAGCTAAGTCTATTATCAAAATATCTAGAAAACGCAAGACAAATGGGATACCCTTTTAGTCCTCTTAAGGTTTGAGGCGTAAGTCTCGCAAATGTGCCACAAGTTGTAAGCTTTGAGGCATTTATTAAAGCCTCATGAGAAAAGGGATTCAAGGCGTAAGCCTTAAATAGCTTTTTAAACAATGAATGGAGGAATTACTATCACATTATGGTATTTACGTGAAAATAACATTATGGAATTATATTTCATTCCTTTATAGCTTAGATTTTTTTAGTTTCTTATTAATCATTTGTGTTACTTGGCCAATGTTTGGCTCATGTTTATAAACTGGTCATAAATACTTAAGCCAATTTTTATCCAACACATTCCGAGGAACCCACAAATACTACCCATTTATCCACAACTCACTTCTATCTATTTTATAATTTAAACCGTTTATAAAAACTTTTCAAACAAGCTATTAATTACCTAAATAGGTTGATAGGTTCTTGTTAACAGTTAAATGAATTCCAATTTTTGTATTGTAATAATTAAGAATAGACGATGAAGAAAAACAGAATGCATGCAAGAAAGCTAAAAATGTGGCTTGAGAAAGTTTCAAATGAACCTAGTCCTTACAATGATGCACACGTCGTTTGCAAGTATTTTTTTATTATAATTTTTCAATGAGGAACTTCAATTACAACTAGACGATTTTAAGTTTTGTTTAGAAATATTTGATTCATGTGTATTTTACGGTCAACTTATTCTATACCACCTTGATTTAATTATATTAACCTATGTTGCTCGAACTCTTTAAAAATGGAGAAGTATCCGTGTCGACTGTATCCGTGTCGACACGACACGACATGACACGGGATTTGTGTCGGATACTTGGTCTTGCACTTGGACACTGCATCAAAAGGAGAGGACGGTAGACGACGTAGAGTATTGCTTCTGGCTAGCGTTTGTGGCGGTAGCAAACCCATTTATTTCGAGTCTTGTGTAGTATATTGCAGAAATTTGTGGAGGACGGGAGCATGGCAGCAAAATTTTGCAAAAAGGGGAAGATAAGAGATGGAGAAGACGATATGTTCCTTGAGAAGATGATTGGTTTAGTCCTTTTGGATGGTTTTTGAATGGGCTTTTGTCAAGCCCAATCAATAAGTTAATGATAGATTGACAATTGAAATTGAGAATCAAAATTATGGTGAATAAATGGTACAAAAATCAAGCCGCCAATTTATGTGAATAATTGTTATTTGACGTTTTAGTTTCTTTTTCCATATTTTGCACCAGATTTTTTGGATTCTTCTTTAATGGATTAAATCTTGGAATTGCAATTTGGGAATCAAAATTATGGTGAACAAATGGTACAGAAATAAGCTGCCAATTTACGTGAATAATTGCTATTAAATGAAACATTTGTATTGCAGTAATTTCTTGTTTTGCTTTAATATTGTAGTTGTTTGCTTTAATTGAATCATTTTTAGAAAACAACAACAATAATAATAATAAATTGTAAGACGTGTCCCCGTACCCTTATCCAAAATTCGGATCATTTTTAACCGTATCCATATATCATAATTTTTAAAATGAGAAGGATCCGACTCTTAGATATGTACCCATATCCGACACCCGCACCCGAGTCCGAGCAACATAGATATTAAGCTTTTTTTCTTCGATTTTTTAGACACTCCTCGTTACTTATTTAGAAGAATAACACACGTGAACTCATTTAAGGGTTTATCACTCTACTATCTTACAAGCCGGAAGCGGTAGCAATGCTCATTAGTAGTAATGACACACTTGAATAGTTGTGGTATACAAGACGCACATCATCTATTTTTTGTACTTTCTTTAATGCACAAGACAACTCATTTTATGGAGGCTCCCTTCTCATATATTACAAAAAGCTAAGTCCACTAACATTAGATATACATATATACAAAGTTCAAGCTGTTGCTCCAAATTCATGAAAAATTTGCAAGTCAAACCTTTAAACAAAAAATGAATCTCACACGAGGGACGTGTAAAAGATAAAAATGTATATACTTTTTTTCTATTTAACTTAGAAGTTTCCATTGACATTCAATGACACCCTTTCAATCCCAAGAAATAAAGAGGTCTCTATGAATGTAGGAAAAGAAATTACATAAATTGACTTCAGTGATGTAAGGAAAATTATGTTGTATTTTTCCATTATTATTGTTGGCTTCCTTGGGTTACGCATTAATTACTAGATTAATTAGGAGTTATGTCCAAAGAAAAGTTACGGATCTTTATTTAAGAACGATGCATGTTGTTGGATAATTTGCAAACACTACAAGAAAACAAAATATATCGTGCAAGAACTTGGATTCCTACACACGAAGTTGATTTGACCTTGCCAATATATGTATTAGGGTAACCAGCAAACCTCTTAAGCTAATTTTTTGTTTGAATAATGGTAGTCTATTGAGTTTGGATTAAAATGTTTAATTATTGGTAACTAAATTTTCGAAGTAAAATGAGTTGAGGAAATCTACCTTAGAACAACCAACCCTGTAAAACAAAAGTTGACTTTACATATGTGAACATTCTAATATTGGAAATATTTTTTTCGGAAATCTTACATGCATTTCTATGGTGGTTTTTTAATGGGTTACCTTGTGAGTATAATATCTAATTGATTGTCCTTAGGGTAATTATATTCCTATCACATTTTAATTAAATTAAAAGGTCCCTAACTCTCAATTATTCTCATACTTGTGTCCCCAATTTTTTCCCTCGCATTTATATCCTCAACGTTCCATTAATTAGCATATATTATTTCTGATAACAGTTTTCGTCCAAAAACTCTATAAACGTGCTTTAAAATAAACAAAAAATATTTAGTTGCACTATTGTATTTGCTATTTTTTGGCTTATTTAAAAATATAAAGAGCAATAATTCTTTTTATGCACTCTTAACATAATTTTTCAATGAAAACAATGATCAGAGAAGAAATGTCCTAAATAATGAAATGTTGAAGATAGGAATGCGATGAAAAAGAAAAATATGGGAAAATAAGTATGACAATAAATAAAGTTTAACGACCTCAAATACAATTAAATGTGGTGCACTTATAAAAATTGTGGTGTCCATATAGCATCCTTTCATTATTGTGGAAAAATTACGATAAGGAAAAAAGAGTTTTTTATGATACTTCTTTATTCATATTATATTACACACTAAAAGTTCTTCCTTATTCAGTGTCACCAACATGGAGACATTTGACACAATTTGGCCCACAAGTGGAGTCACAAATTACTTAGTTTCTTAGCACTGGACATATGTTCTTGTGGCACAACTGCTGAATTGGTAATTCTACCTTAGCATCCTTACTTCCTCATCAACATCACACTTCTATTCTATTCGGGTTCACGATTTCTTCGACTTTGGATGGAATTTCAACAGCTTACTTTAGGTGCTTCCACCACTATGGTTGAGAACATATGGAGAATACCCCTACACCCCTATGTTCCTAGGTACCTGATCAAATTATATGGAGGGACACACCGGACGGAAAATTTGCTACCAAGTCTGCATGGCAACTTGTTCGTCCTCGTAGCTTTGTTCAGGATGAGTACCAAATATTATGGAATTTCATCATACCTAAGGTTGCCTCCTTTTCTGTTAGCAACAATGGCAGGAGCCATTACCAGTTGATGTGGCCATTGAGCGGCAGATAAGTCACTTGGTCTCTCATTTCCATCGACGCTCGAAGATAGATATCATTCCACACTTACTCACAAGCAGTAGTATATCGGACTAAGTTTAGCGTTAATTTGTTGACTTATTCTAGATACCTCTAAGAGTAGGTGAGGGAGTTCATCAGCACTTACAGGGATAGCGATTCTTTGGACAGTTCATTAGATGTGACCATATTCAGACTATTATTTCTCTGTTTATATTTTAGTTTATCTGGACGATAAGGAATGATGCAAAGTACAGGGACATTGCTAGGGAGCCTCGTCGTATCATTTGGATGGTGTATTGTACTATTTCTCTGCTACACACTGGTCGTTTATTTCGTAATATTCACTGGCGAAGGGATTTGGGTATTGCCAAACTATTTGGTATTTGTTTGATTCCCTCATCTCCCATCACCCCCTATCTTAGTTTGTTGGTGCACTCCATTGGTGGATCCCACGAGATCAACATTAATGGTTGCGTCGGGATGAATTTATCGATGGTGGGGGCATTATTTGTGACCACGATGGATGATGCTTCCAGGCATTCTCCTCCGTATGGTGATAGCCCTATTCTTGAGGTTGAGTTACGAGTTATTCTAGATGTCTTCTCGCTTGAGGACTTGGACTTTCTGACTTATGGATAGAGGTAGATTCCTCTTTAGTTATTCACTTCATCATTCATGGAACTGAGCCATGGTCTATTTAGTGTACTCTCAAACATATCGACGTCATCTTTTATTTGATCGAGACATGCTTTCCCACATATACTGTGAGGGGAATCAAGTTTCTGTTGGGAATGATTTTACCAAGAGTACAGATCCATGGACCTTCCTCGACGATTACGCACCATGATATGATACAGATTGATAGCTATGGTATGTTAAAGGGCTATAGTTTACTTTTGCTTCTTTGCCCTTGTAAGGGAGGTAGTATCTCATCTTTTACTGTCTCTTGTACTTTTGCTGCTTCGTTGGAAGTCAGGTTCTTGCCCCCTCCAACGTATTCAAGTGAGTGGTTGGGTAATCGTAACCCCGTCATCCTCTTCTAGTGGAGCCTAAAATACACTTGGGATGAGTTGATGACTTGCCCTTTAAAAAAATGTTGATTTGACATGAATCCTTATTTTGATACAAAACATGAGCAAAAAATGTGTTTACTTAATTTTGTGTTTGTTTCTACATAAATATGTATTATTCTTGTGGGATTTTCCATATAGAATTGCATTATAATCATTGTTGTGGTTAATTGTGATGATTCTATGCAGATTTAGTTTAAGTTAGGTTTTTATTTGTAAAAATGAACTCCAAATGTCAAGGTTCTCTGATTTTTGTTAGACCATCACCTCTCTCATTAAATAATGGAGTATGGAGGTTCTTGATGAAAAAGATTGGAGTAATTAATAGTGTTCATGTATCAATGTTATGAATATAGTTTAACAGACTATTATATGAGAGGGTAGTTAGGTTCATTATAGCCAAACGTCGTTACCAAATTATGACTTTTCTGCTTTCTTATGTTCAATCTCAATAAATAAGTTCTTAAATTTTGTTTTTTTAGTGTATTCTTCTCTTTAAAAACCAATTACCAAGTAGTTTGCCTAAGAAATACCATCTTTCACCTAATTATATTTGATATGCTTCCAACATTACTCAAAGAAGTTCAAAACATTGTGGCAGTAATATGTTCAAGCACTTGATACAACCAAAAAAGCTGGAATTCAAATTCCTATTATCAATTGTAATTGTAGTCATCCAAACATACCCACAGCGAGTTTTTGTTTAAAGTGTGTCTTATTGCACTGGTTTTGAAAATCTTGAGTAACCCTGTACATTTCAACTTCTAAATCACTCTTTTTCTAAAGTTCTCAAGCTAACATTTGAGTAGTAGTAAATAGTTTAGTCCAAATATTTTTAAGAGTCTATAAAAACCAGATACAAGAGTTCTTTATTGCTCTTAGCTCTTAAACTTTTAGAAAATGTTGCTTTAGCCTTGAAACTTGAGATTTGTATTAATTAACTGTATCATCAGTCTAACAGCGCTTAACATACGAAGGCTTTAATATTAGAGTTTAAGGCAACATTAGCTCTTTATATTCTTATTAACTAGTACTGAAAAGGAAATACTTGCATATCCATGTTACATTTACGAAGGAAGAAGAAAGCCACATTTTCCCTTCATAAGATAAAACTTTGAAAATTATAAAATTGTCTCTCCATTCAAAATTGTTCATGGATAAATGAATGACCAACATAATCGTGCAAATGGATTAAAGCTACACATATAAAGCATGCGAATTTCTATACATGGAAGAATTTATTTCATGTTATGCTTAGGTAAAAAGAACAATATAGTGAAAGTATTTTGTGGTCCCATTATTATGTGAATTTTTTAACTAGATCTTTATTACAATAAAAGAATACCTATAGTGACAAAAAAAACTCATTGGTGAAGGATAAATTTCAGTTTCTGAAGATCATCAGAGACTGGAATTTCCATTGAAAATCGGTAGGAGAAAAGCTGGTTGGTGATGAACAGTGAAGGAACATCTACTATGCCACAAAATTTAGCAAGGAAAAGTCCCATCACAATTGTTTTTAAAAAGTGAAAAATTATTAGCAACACGAGATTTGCCTCTAACATAGTTCTGTATTCTAGAAATTATTAGACACAGATTTTATCAATCACAAGTAGGTTCTTTTAAACTAATATTATTTTGAAGACATAATTTGACAATTAAATTCCATATTATCTAATCCAGTATCACGATTAACCTTCATGCAAGAAACATTCATCCTATAGTTACTAATGTTACTCCCAGAACAAAAAGATGAAAAGAAATTAATGCAGAAAACTATTCAACATTTGTTCATTGCACCATATTAAGAACTACCGAAACTGCAAATTTCTGAGCACGCACAGAATTCAGATATTATTGAAGAAAGAATGTATTTTAAATATTGATATGGTGGGAAATATGTGGTTAAAAAGTAAGTAAAAGTTATTGATATGATTGAAAATATTATTTTATTGAAGAATGTGTGATTGAAAATGAGTTTTGAAAGAATGCATTTTTAAAGAATGTGCGTCAAACATGGGCTAAGTATTATTAACATACTCACCATTATTCACTTCATCTATAACTTCATCACCCCAAACAATATCTTTCAGCCCTTTCGAGATGTTCTTGTAGAACTGCACATCAAGGAGACAAGATATAAGCTATTAGTATTTTGGGGACAAAACTGGGTCCTATAAAATGGCACCCTAGATTCTTTATACATACCAAATTAGCCCAGAAAACCACATCTTATATTTAACAGATTCAGTGAAAAAACAATCATTAATGGACAAAAAGTAACAATATTTCTCCATTAATGCTTTAACTCCTTTACAGCACATTATACCTCATTAATGGTAAATTGGGCTCTATTGCCTAGAATAAGTAAGAACCAAGAAAATGATGATCTCCCAGTGGTTCAATTGAGATAATTTCGAGCATGAAGGTAAAGTCGAGCTTATATAAATCACCTTTTGATATTTATTCTTCACATCAAACCCCAAAGCCAAAGAATTTTCTTCAAATTTAGAAATTATCCCATTTGCCTGAAATGCCGATATGAATCCTTTTCCTCACTTTTTAAGCCACTGCAATCAGAAAATAAGTTAGGCATGTTACGAGGTTATACCATTTACATTTCACTGTTAACTAGAAAATATACATTCACGATGAGCACCACCCACCCGTAGCCTCTACCACCAACAAACCCCACACCCCCACCCCGCAGCCAAGATTTCACAGCACATCAGCCAAGACCATTAAAAAAAAAAAAAAACCATCCATACCGCCCATGATGCCAAGCCGAAAACCACCTGTAGCCAGGCATCCTGCCCACCACCAACAAATGCAAACACAAAATGTTAAACAAAATTAAATAAATAACCAGATCGTTTGCTTAAGGTTCTTCAGAAATTAGATGGTAGAGTTTTGGGAAATTGGAAGAAGAGAGAGTCTGAGAGTTTCAGGAAGATTGGAACAGAGACGTTGTTGGGAGGGAAGTAGGGGTGGGCACCGACCGAGCCCGTCAAAATCGTCCAAATGGAACCAAGCCGATGAGTTTGGATTGGTGTTTCGTTGTGTTTACACGGGGTGAGTGGGTTGTGCAGGCGAATTCGCTTGAATCAAGTAATAGCATGCAAATCGAATAAATCTGTCTAATCCAATTCAACTAAATTTATGAACTTTACGAGTGTTATGATGTTGTTAAGACGAATACACATTCAACACAAAATATTTTAATTGTCAAAAATATTTCTTTACATCATATAATTTAATATCAATCTGTCCGTAACATTTTCAGGCATGAAGTGTCAAAATAATTCAGATTTTTTTACCATTGCAACTATAGAGACATGATATTATATAAGTCATCGATCAATTATAAATCCGTCCAATCCGATCCGTCAACTCTAATCTTTGTTGACAAATTGTCTCAAATTGACCAACCCAACCCGTCCGATACTTGATTGTGTTGGGTTGGGTTGGGTTGGGTTGTGTTTCAATATTTACACGGGTTGTGTTGGATTAAATTATGATCAAATCGATCATGTTGAGTTGCGTTTGGATTGAGACAAAAATCGACCCAACCCAACTCATGCTTTCCTCTAGAGAGAAGAGAGGAATTTAGGGGCTTATCTATCTGTGTTTCAGTTTTGTGTTTTGGTTTTGAATTCATTTTGACTTTTGTGTTTTAAGTGTCTATTTTGAGATTGTTGAAAATGTATTTTTTTTTACATTTTGAAATTTTTTTTTGGAATCACCCAAAACGCATTTTGAAAATTTTGGCTTGATGATAACTGAAAACACCTAAAACGACAAATTTGTCGTTTTGAATTTTCTTTGTAAGTTTTTAACTTGTTTTCAAAAACGCATTTTCAAAAATAGGAAAGAGAACGCGTATTTCACTGTTTTGAAAAATCGAAAACAAAAAACGACTTGAAAATGGTAAAGAGAACATTCCTCATTAAATGTGATTACGTAGATATTCTGTGTGTGTGTGTGTGTGTGTGTGTGTGTGTGTGTGTGTGGCCTTTTGTGGTTATTCTGCAAACCCTCCTTTTTTTTTGTAAAATGTATTTTGAAATAGTAAATTGACAGAAAACGGAGTTAATTGTTTCAAAAATCACTCAACTTATACAATGATCACGAATTTTTCACTAAACTTTAATATGCTTCACTGCTCACCGAACTTCCTCTGTTTGTTTTTCCATCCATCACCAAAAAAAATCTGTTACCATTTTTGCTGATGTGGCAGACGGAAAGTTAACGTGACAACTAACACCCGACAAAATCACGCCAAATCAGCTTAGGCATCATTATCTGTAGATGACAAAATAGTAAATTTATAGTTCCTTCATAAAATAATAGAATAAATGAACAAAAAATCAAAAAGAAAAACAAAGAAATAAAACTCCATCTCCCCCCTCACCCCCATCCTTATCCTCATCCTCATTCCCAACACCAATACCATCACAACCACTACCACTAGGGGCG
>CAIGRQ010072665.1:0-11542 GCA_903798375.1 Fraxinus sp. D2006-0159 | reverse complement strand
TTCCGGTTGGCGGAAGCTCAAAGGGAGATTAAGATTTATCGGAACCTCTTGCCTTATGGCGAAAATTCTTCGTGTTTTTTACTATTTTTCAGTTTATTGCACATTTTTATTGTTGTTTATATGCTTCAATTGGCTGATTAGTGCGATTTAATCTCTACATAGTTGATTCACTGACAAAATCAGTATGAATGAAGGAGTTGACAGAATCAGCTTTATTGCTGGAATTAACAGAACCACAATTTTCCTTAATTTAGAGTCAGTTTTCCTGATTGTCTGCTATGTAAAATATGTGGGATTATTTACTAAATTGTTTAGTAGTAAACTGGCCTAGAGTAGTTCTCTGTTTCCTACACAAGTCTGTTACATTCTGAATCATTAAAAAAAAAAATTCCCAAAAATCTTCAGCCTATAAACTACATCTTTTCTATTATCTCTATGGTATATTATTATTTTTTTTACTACAGGACACCAAGTGACTATACATTACCCTTATGGATTGAAATAATATATATGGGGGAGGAAATACTACTGCTCAACACCGGAGTAAATGACTTGTGGATTGAACAAATAATCTGTACTGTCGAGAGCAGGAGGTGCACTCTTATGGATTTCACAATTTAAGGGTTGTTCACTCTCGAGAGCTATGTCCACGTGGTACAACGCTGCTATAGAATTGCACTATATCGAAGAACACAATTAAAATGTGTTTTGAACTCGTGCCTCTCTGTTTACTCTACGATGACGCATGGAAAGGAGGCTCTCCCTAATACCTTCATATAGGAGGTAATATTATGGTGACCTCATGCATGTGCGAATTTTTCTAAGTACCCCTATAACACTTAAAAAACTTTTATTAGGCTTCACACATCCTACAATGACAACCTCGTAGTAGAGTCCTAGACTCCTGGAGGATAAAAATGCCATTTCTAAATCCAAAACTGGAGAACGTGATTTTTCATTTCATTCTCATATTATTTTTCATTTATGTTTTCTTCTTTTTTTTTTTTTTTTCCCTTTAAACTTGTCTTTTTGTGCTTGCATACATGTGTGGAAGATTTTTATTTTAAGCAACATCACAACCCTAGTGTGTTTTAGACTCCCCGACATGATATAAATGGAATATAAATGAATACAATGAATTGGACGGATAGAGATAAAGACAAAATTTAGATACAATTTTAAGAGCCCGTTTGGTAGAGATTAAAATTGAAAAACTAGTCGTTATTGTTGACTTTTATTAGACCAGTGGGACCCAATAACGACTATATTTTCAATTTTAATTGAATTAAAATCTCTACCAAACAGGCTCTAAATTTGGTCTCAATTCAAATTTTTTTGTAAGAATATCTGAGATCCAAAATAAGTTATTTATTGAACTTGCTTTGTAAGTTGATAAATATTTTATCGTCAACTGAAACTATTAACACTTGGGGCGGACTTTAATTTAGTTTTAAATTTTATATCGTGTCACACGTCGTCTCTCAAATTGATAAAAATTGTTTGATTGATATTCGTATGATGATGAATCTTCACATGAAATGTTAATTTACTACTATGTTACATCATAAAAGTGTTGATTTCTGAAATTCGATTATAAATTTTTATGAGCACATGAAATCCGAGGAAGAAGACGAGGGATTATGGACCGACCATAGACCGTGTTCAATAAGTTGAGCAGATTAACTCTGTTACCAATTTGAACAGCAAGGACAGCGCAACGAAGCTGTACAGAATGCACTTAGCATTTCTACGAAGGATTGAATCAATCATCAAAGAGAACCCAAAAACAAATATTTCATAGCAATTCTCTACAAAACTAACTTAACCTCAAATGTAAAGGACGAAATTCGGTGTGTCCAAGGTTCTCACAATTTTATTACCTATACACACGAGCTAAGGCATAAAGTATGTATGCCGAAAGTCATCTTCGCTCGATGGACAGCACCCAGAACTTCTACACCGATCATCGACAGTCGTACAAGCAATCCATATTTCTGAGCTGAACCTAAAAGTTGTCCTTGGCATCGCGGATGATGCCCAAGGCTTCGGCTGCGTCTGCTGAGTCGGAAATGTTCAATGACTTCCGGATTACTTTGCTCGAAGTTCGAAGGAACGGATTACATGACTTCTCCTTTCTTAGTGAAGTAGGGATCTACAAAACATTAATGACAGTTTCACTATTAAGAAGAAAACTAACAAGACGGGAAAACAAAAAAGATGATATAATAGAAAGATCAAATAAAGAAGGATAACTTGAAAAATGAAAAATTTCCATATAATCTCTCAACAAAAATGGAAGAATATCTTTCATCTCCTTTAGTAAACCCCAAAACAACTACTAATGCCATCTTGTTAGTTGCTCTAGTTATGTAAGGCCCATTTGGCAAGACTTCTATTTTTGGTAGAAAAGCCTCCATAGAAAGTAATTTTATATCAACTTCCTCTAATCTCTTCTAGCCAAACAAAGCACCTCCAAAAACTTGTCCAAACTGGTCCAAAAGCAGGTTCTTAGTCTCACGAGCAGCTTTTGACTTTTCAAAGGCTTGCCAGACTGCCCATAGTTATTTTAACTAGGAACGCAGGCCAAATTACCAGTGTTACTAGCGTATGTAAACGTGAAACGCACATATAATATGACAATAACTGGCCAATAAATGGGAATAACATCTAAAATATCCTATCATGAATGCAAGCATTACATGTCCCATACTCAATTCCATAAAATTTAAGAAAGTCAGATAGTACCGTAGGCAAGCCCTTGCTGCGGAGATGGGCTACTTGGGCAGCATAAGACTGCAATTCTTCATTCCCAGGTTCTACTGATAGGGCGAATTTTGAATTACTCTGTCAAAACAAGCCAATAATTTAGGGTCATAAGAAGGTTTTGATTTAAGAGCCCGTTTGACCGATTAAAATTGAAAATATAGCCGTTATTGGGTCTCACTCGTCTAATAAAAGTCAACACTAACGGCTAATTTTTCAATTTTAATCCTATTTTAATCTCTACCAAACGGGCTCTAAGAATGTTGAGAAATATGAAAAGAGAAAGAACGTTGAATGCTAATCGTGAATTTACCAATGTATATTCATGGCCGCAATATATATTTGTATCATCTGGCAGTGACGTGATCTTCCTCAGGGAAGAAAGCATCTGGTACAAACACAATGAGTAATCATTATCACACTTCAAAATGTTTTGAAGACAATCAAAACTCTAATTTCACCTCCAATAGAAAGAAAGCATCTTAAATATATCTAGAAATTTAAGCATGTCATTTATCAAAATTTAAAGCTTTTCATAATTATATACATACCCAGATATCTTATATTCTAATACAAGTCAAATTGATTCAAAAAATGGTTTGAGTATATAAATCATGTGTAGTGGACGATAAAAAGACTTCTACTTCAAGCAAGCAAGTAAAAATATACACATCATACATGCTAATTCCAAGTTTTTTTAAAGTAACACAGCATGACAGAAGCTCCTGAGACTCCAGGGATATGAACTGATGATACACTAACTTGTGGCGATGGTAAATAAAGACTAATATGTGCTCAGAATTCTCTGTCATCAATTAAAAAGTTATCAATCTTGACTTCAGTTTTTAGCCACAAACCCCACATAATTACTATTTATGATTTTGCATGATAGTCCACAAACATTTATTGTGAAAAATTTGTCATAACTCTTGGGAACAGCATGTTACGGAATTACAAACTTGAAACATCAAAATGAAGGCTTTACTCCTCTCTATAAGATAGGTGCAATAGCTGACCATTTCACGAAAGACATGACTATTCTACAAACTGATTTGAAGGTTATAAAGAAAGGGAAAAAACCAAAAAACGAACGAAAGAAAGAGACCCATCCCACACTTTTTTCTTCTGAAGCTGTATCTTTTCCTTGCTGGACTTTTAACATCTTCCCCATAGCTATTTACAATTACATTTCGCAAGTATGCAAAATTATGACATATCTCCCCTTTTAATTGGTTTACAAAGAAAAATCGAAGCATGCTTCCACAGCTTTTGAAAAACCACATAGAAGGTCTCACCTAAATTACCCACAAAGCTTAGAGCAGGGCTCAGCCATCATAAATTCTTTTTCCATTTTAATAAATTGAATCCCCTAGAAATCCATGTTCAACCAATGATTCCGGAAACTCACTTAAAATCAAAAACAAAAACTTGGAGCACTAGGGACTTATACGGAACAAGTGGATCGTGCTACTGTTGATGGAAGTCAATGTAAATATTAAAGCTACAACACAAGTTTGACGATGTAAATGAAAATTTTCACAGCACACAAAAGAGTAAAATAATTATTTTAATAGATATCATAACATACCTGCTGTGGAGTTCCTTCAAAAAGCTTGCCACATGATAAGCTGAACAATGTGTCTCCCGTAAAAATTGATTTTGATCCAGGGAAGTGGAAACTAATATGGCCTGCTTGCAAGGTGCACCATGTTTTATGATTAGGTCAGTACTATGGAATCAAACCGAGGAAAATATCACACAATAACTGCTTTTTTCATATAATCATTTTGGTAAGAAAATGTATTCACCAATTTGATTTTTGAAAATAAATACGTGTTATAACAAATCAAGTGTCTAAATTATTCCATATGAAATCCCTATATTAATATCCATTGATTTATTCCTATTTATCAGCCATCCTCTCACTTCATTGGCTTCTTGTGCACTTTGGTCTGTGTCCTTGGCTGAGTATAGTCATCTTTCAGTTGTAATCCAGCCTCTAATAAATTTCAATTATCAAAGTTCATTTCTTTAGTAACGCATACGCAGATGCAGTCCTCAGCCTCCTAGATAGATACCATGCCGTTCTAGCCAAGAGACAATCATATATTTGCAAATCTTGGAATGAAATGCCAACTCTTGAAACCCTATTCCCACTTCAGGATTATTCTAAAACTTTCACAAGGGAAATAATTTTTATACAACTAAAAAATAGAAGTGGAGAATAACTTGAATAAATAGCCAACAATCAGTATGGAAAAAATTAAGTTGGCAATTTTAAAAGAAGTCAATAATGGAAAGGCATTTGAAAGATAAAGATGTTATATTTCAAGACTACATGTTTTGCTTCAGGACAAAGAGCAGGTCACCCAGTGCGAAACAAAAGGCCTTGTCAAATAGAAAGGATCCTCCATGCATGTGGCACAAGTTCAGCACTGATAGCAACTGCTATGGGAAAATTCTGAATCAGTTGAACAGACAGAGATGTGGACCTAGACCAGTAATATGCAATGCAGATGGACTGAGAAATTAGAGTTCTTAGGATAGAAATTGATTCAGAGAAACTGATCAAATAATGGAAGCTGACTCCCAGTCTTATCCTTCTGGGCATCTAATTGAAGATCTGAACTCTGAAGGCTGTAGGCAATAATATAGCCAAGCAAACATGTGAATGTCAATGGAGAGAGTAACAAGTGTGCACCCTACCTTGCGAAAGATGGAAAGAGGCTTAAAAGTTTATAAATAGCATGTGGATATCTGACGAGGAGATCCTAGAGCTCTCCAACCCTCGAGAAACTGAATCTTTTGCTTCTAGATTTTGATTTCTTTTGGTCACATGGCCTTCTTTTAGAAAAAGAAGTGAAAAGAAAAATGTCTAAAAAATGGTAATACTAGACTTAAGTTGCAAAAATTATTACAGATATACCTAGACTCCAACAGTAAAGGAATATAATGTAGAGCTTAACATAAATAACTTACTCACTCAAATAGACCTATCCGGAATAAAAAATAAAAAAATCACCAGGCACATCAAAAGCATTATGCATTGAAAGCAAATAATTGAACACGACCTCGCGTATGACCAGGAGTTGCCATCACAAGCACCTCATGGCTGGCAAACATCCATTTGTCCCTGTCATTCAAAGTGATATCTATGCCAGGTATTCTGTCCTTGTCTACTCCTGATCCAATCACCTACAAGGACATACGCAGAAGATTGAAACCTTCATAAAAAGATTTTGTAAAGAGAAATTAGAGAAGAAAGGTTTAAAACTATTAAATGTTAAATTCACACTTATCTTCAATACTGAATAAAATTGATGAATCTTGGTTTCTGTCCTAAAGCAAAAGCAGTTCTAAGACAACTACAAGCTAACAAATCCAAGGTAATAGTTGATATAAAAGCATCCCTATATCAAAGATGCCAACAGTTGGGGAGTAATGCTAAATACCACAGGAAGGAAAGCAAGGAACAGACCCCAAAAAGGAACCTGCTGGTCTAAGGAGTTATTTAACAAGGGTACAGGTATCACATTAGATCTTTGCTTAGTCAAGCCTACATCATCTCTTGATCAGAACCCAACTAACTTATAACCACAAGGGTCCTGTTCAAGAATAAGTTCTATTTCTTAGCCACCAAACAGCTCCCAGCTTCAAAATGTATAGAGTATAGGAGATTCAAGCTCTTGAAGCATCTTAACTGCACCACACAGACAAATGACACTCCAGTATGAACATATTTTTAGATGTCCTAAAATAGATTACAAATATACAGATTTTAAGTGCTCAATTCAGGTCTCTCAGTCCATATTATCTCAGCACATTCAGATACTTTCTGCAATGCAGCCCTTATTACTGATTTGTCAATCCATTTCGTTGTATGTAACTAATGACCCTAAAGAAAAAAGAAGTGGCAGATCAGCCACGTTCTAGTTAACCATCTGAGAATATCTTACTCCCTTTAACCATCCAGAGAGTATATAGTCCCTGGCTGTAGCTATCATGTAAGAGGTTCACCACTTTACCTTTCTTGCTCTCTCTGGAGCTGGGGCGAAGGTTGTTTCTAGGACATGACTGTCAGTCTTCTTATTTAGTCAGTTTAACAAAATGGTTTCAGAAGTCCAAATGCAATGTCTTTTCCAGGGCATTCCCAGTTCCTAGTCAATATCAAACACAGTCAATTATTATTAGTGTATGTAAGAAATGTTACAGTAGCTTAAATTTCCATCGGAGTCAACCTTTTGAATGCATAAAACATCATAGATGGAAATTAGCAACCACGACTGCTAGTTAACTCTAGCACATCCCATTCACATTTGAATACTTGACATAGGTTATTAATTCAATGTCCCAAGTATTGGGACCACTGGGACCAACATCGAAGTTGTCAATTGAAAAGAACCATGTCGCAAAATCCAAGTTCAAATTTAAGGTCTCTCTCTCTCTCTCTCTCTCTCTCTCTCCCTCTCCCTCTCCCTCTCCCTCTCTCTCCCCACAGAGGCATGGATGAAAGATGGAAATACCTTTCTCGTGGTGGAACATCCAAAAACACTACGCTCTCACATGAAGGCAGACAAATAACCCTGTAAAGCTCCAACCACTACAGAACTATGAAGAACAACCGACTTAAGGCTGACAGTTAGATTGTGGGGGCAAATGTTAAACATTCGAACACAACCAGATTAGTCGATCGAATGCACCTCATAGTTGACAATCTAATAGGAGTGAACTACTTTTTTCAAAGATTTCCCTTGAATAGTAATAAAAATACAGAGTACACAACGTAACTAAGAAGAACAACCAACTTAAGGCTGGCAGTTTAATTTGTGGGGGCAATTGTTAAACATTCTGACACAACCAGATTAGTAGATCGAACGCAGCATAATAGGAAATCTAATAGGATTGAACCACTTTTATAAAATTCCCGTGGAATAGTAATAAAAATACAGAGAACAAAACCATAGATTTCAAAATCCTTAACAAGCATGCACACATAGATGCGCCTATATTTAGCTCAAACCAATGGTCAGATGTAACAGAAGGTAAAATTTTCATACCTTTGCACCGTACCTTTCTTTTAACTCCATGTTTCCACCAGTCTGATCAAAATGGTGATGAGTGTTCAGGATGTAAGTCAAATTCCAATTTTTCCTATTCAATGCATCTATAACAGGTACTGCTTCAGATGGGTCAACCACTCCAACTGTCCCAGTATCCATGTCATGTAAAAGATAAGCATAGTTATCTTTAAGACAGGGCACCTGAAATAAAGAAAAAGTCAAAATTGAATAAGGATAATTCATGTGAGCTACTTATGTGGCTTCATGCATTACATAATGCAAACGATAAGAGGTTATATATAGTACCAGTTACAAAGAACAGTCATGGGTTCAACCCCACATAATAGATGAGCTCATTATCCTAGTTGAAACTTGTAATGCATGATATTTGTCCATGATGACAGAACTTTTCACATTTAATTCTTTATGTATACATTTCATGACAAAAAAAAATTATTGATGCTAAAAAGGAGTACAGAATTGAGGACGAGAACAATTTCTGAGCGTAAAAAAATAATAATATGCAGTTATAAACTGGCAATCAACATTATTGAGGAAACTACATCAGATGTAAGTGAAATTCAGCTCCAGTGATTCTGAACTCAGAACTAGATAGCTTAGTAGTACCTTAGCTGTGGAACTTCACTTATGTATAATATACCGTCATGTAAAGTAACTGAGCTCTTCAGCCTTGGTTGAACGAATAAATAAGAAAACAGTGATATGGAAAGTTTTAATTCAACTTGGCCACAATATTTACTTTCCAAACCCCCTTCCGAGTTATTGTTACAGTTCTGTAATTAGTCTGTCATCAAAACATCTGCTCACCAGCTCAATTTGCAAAGTGGATGACATATTGGCGATGCTGCAAAAATTAGAAACTCCTCCAATTGTTTGGCTAACTCCCCGCAAGGTCTTGAATGGCATAGATAAGAGCCTCACAAATCCATACACTAGAGTCTTTCTCAGACAAAGCTGTCTCATCCCTGGCCATATGCACAGTCCCGACCCTTTCTGGAACAACAATGCAATAAAACATTACTACATTAATTAAGACCATCAAACTAATTATTGAGGGAGAGGCAGAAGAATCCTTTTAACAAAACACTATGTAACTAGTGTAATTGTGTTGAATTCACAAACACAATCTTAAAGAAATTATGAGTATGGGTTACAAAACTAGAATAATGTGCTCTCAGCACATGTACAATGCAAAAGAGGCACTTAGGCAACAGGGAATATAGTTGGCAAATAGTTTCATTCAGGATTCATAATCGAAAAATTAAAAGATGGTATTTCACCTAATATTCAGTTACATAAGAACATAGTTTAAACCACTAATCTTTCATTTTGTACAAATAAGACCCACCGAGCATAGGCATCATCAAAATATAAAAGAAGGAAATTACACCAGAGGGTACAGACACATTTTAAAATCAAAACTCAAATTTCAGAATCAATTTCTTATATAATGATACTAAACATATTTTGTGGTAAAAGGGTGTGACAAAGGGCAGAATATAATCAGAACCAAAGCAGAAACCCACATATTACAATATTTTTTTCTGAATCCCACACGTACAATAGGTTAACATCAAATGAAAGATTAATCATATGCAAAATCAGAAACCATTTTTCTAAAACCAAAAAATTAGAAAATTACTTTACTGCAAATTCATTGAACACCAGATAAAAAAATTTAAGAAAAGGGTCCTTCTATAAGGATGACATAGAAAAAAACTAAATTGAGAGAGAGCTAATTAACAAGAATTTCTCAACTAACAAATGCAGAAGAAGCTGAATCGAAGACCCTCATCATAATCATCAATATTAAGTAAAAAAGAAACCCAAATACAATAATAACTTACTTCAATGAAAGTTTAACCAATCAAACGCAAAATCATAATCCATGTCGCTGAAACCAATAAATTGGCACTAACAAACAGAATCCATCAGAAAATCACTTGACCGTAAATTTAGACGACAAAATGACCATGTAAAGATCTATTTAAAAAAGGGGGAACCTTAAATCTAACGCCTCAACAGAGAGTATGAAATTTCCAAATAACAAAATCAATATGCAGAAGAAGTTGATGGAAGACCCTGATCATATTCATCAATTTCCAAATTATACATACAAAATAAAGATGCATATAAACAAGAAAAGCTCATTGATAAATTATATATTAAAGAAGAAAGAGACAGAAGGAACCAACCATTGAACGAGGGAAGGGGGCCATGGCAGAGGGTGCGGCTCTACTCAAATCATTTACAGAATTTGAAGAGCATCATCACTTTTCTTTTGTTTTTGGACTCCAGAGAGAGAAAGTCTTGTGTGTGCAGGCGCGTGCACGCGGATTCTACACGTTTTCTCTCTTAAATTAACTTTTTGGTAATTAATTAATCTTCTTTTAGTGAATTAGTCAAATGTTCATCGAACAAAGATTTCTGCTAGTTATGGATCCAATTTCTTTAAAATAAAATGTGCTTCTTACGCAAAAAAATTACATTTTTTTCCGGAATGGGTTCGGAGCGGGGCATCCCGCCCCATGCCGTCCCACCCACATTAGACAGGACTGGGTGGGTTTGGGGTAGGCTTGCCCCGTTTCGTAACCCGTTAATTTTTTTTTTTTCAAAAATTTTCAATTAACTAATTTTTTTTTTTAAATTTATAGTTAATTATTATTTTTATTCTTCACAGAACGGGTTTGGGGTAAGGCCAACTCGTCGGGACGGGATGGAACAGTGCGAATTTTTTTGTCATTACTAATTCAAGATATATCATCTCGGCCAAACATTTTGACGAGACTAAAAACACGAGCCTAGTTGGAAAGAACCGGCCACTTTGATGACCATTAACAGACGAGAAGGTCTAACATCTTATATGTCAGATGTGTGATTAACGTTAGTAGAGAACTAGTTGTGTAACATCGACTATGCCCCGTTTTGCATGGATTTTGAGAAGTAAGAGTATTATCTTGAAACCCAAAAGTTTATTTTAACACGTTTGACTAATTTTATGAAAGTGTTTTTCCTAATTATTAGAACTTTTAAAGCAAGTTGATTCAACGTGACATCATCTAAAAGTTTTTTTTTTTTTCTTAGAAATATGAAGCTCTTTTAAAAATTAGGTTTTTTAAAAAATTAAGATAACTTTCTCCGAAAGTTCTTCTACATGAAGTAGAAGCAAAAATCATGTCAAACAGATCCTAAAAGACAGTTTGATGTAGATTTTTTTAAAAACAAATTTATGAAAAATATGTAATTATAAAATGGGGAAAAGTTATGGGCCACGTGTAAAGTTATGTTTTTTTTTTTTTTTGGATAATGTACGATTGAAACTGAATTTTAAAAAATAAATTTTAAATAATTTGTACTAAACAGAAGCTAAATGTGCCACATAATTGATTTATTGACCAAATTGAAATCCCGCTTGAAGTTTTGGATCCGTAAATGTATGTTTAGTTTCAACTGGATTATTGAAATTCAGCCCCTGTTTGAACCACATTATATATTTCATTCTCATTCTTCTACTCATTTTCAACCACACATTCTTTAATAAAAATAATATTTTCCATCACATCAATAATTTTTCCTTCTCTTTTAACCACACATTCCTCATCACATCACTTCAAAAAAAATGCATTCTATCATTTTAATGTGCACCAAACGGGCTCTAGATAGCAAACCTCGGCCACCATTTTATCTTCAAGTCGCAA
>CAIGRQ010072660.1:0-15046 GCA_903798375.1 Fraxinus sp. D2006-0159 | reverse complement strand
TTTTCCAATATGAATAACTAATTTTTATATTTTGAAAAATAATGTAGTCGGCTTGTGATCCTTTATTTTTCTATTTAAGATTTCTATGATTTATTTATTTATGTGTTGATTTTATTATGAGTTTAATGCATTAAATTATCTGATCAATAATTTGATGATTATGTGAGTCTCTTATGAATCGATAAGTGAGTTTGAGATTTAGACTATATAGTAAAATTCGATAAATTAGTATAACGAGTAGAGATACCTATACTAATTATTGCGGTCATAATATGAATTATTAGAACTATTGTTTCGTTTAACTAAAGTTGATTCACATAGAGAGATTGAATTTAATTAGTTAAATAGACTAAATGAGAATTCGAGAGCAGTAAATTGAATACAATAGAAGAATTTGATCGAACATTACAATATGTTATAAATCTTGAATTAAGAATTAAAGTGATCAATATTCCTCACATATTTGAATATTCAATGAATAATTTTTGTAATCTTTTTATATTTTCAATTAGATAAAAGTAGTTATGAAAAATAATCACAATTATCATAATTATTTACTTGCTTTTGTCAAATATGATTTAGAAAAATCAGATTAAGCTTCTGTTTGGTATATATTAAAATTTTCATTCTCATAATTCTACTCATTTTCAACAATATATTCTTCAATAAAATAAAATTTTACATCACATCAATATCTTTTCTTTCTTTTTCAACCACACATTCTCCATCAAACTAATATTCTATAATACATTCTTCCAGGCCCCAGGGCAAATCTCTCAGTGGCAAAGGGGATGGCGGTTAGGGCTCAGCGCGGTAGTGTGCAGAGTTCGATTTCCCGTAAAGGTGGAATTGACTTTGTTGCAAGCGGGAGTACCATAGGATTAATAGCTCAGGCCTATCCATAAGCTCTCCACTCTGGCTCCTGGGAGGCACATCCTGCGATTTACCTCCTCCACGATTAAGGTGGAATTGACTTTGTTGCAAGCGGGAGTTACCATAGAGTTAATAGCCTAGGCCTATCCATAAACTGAGAAATATGTTTCTTATGGTGTGTTTGAGTTACATTATTTTAGAACAATGTATTTTAGAATAGTAGATTGATGAGTAATGTGTGATTGAAAAGGAAAAAAAAGTTATTGATACGATAAAAAATATTATTTTATTAAATAATGTGTGGTTGAAAATGAGTAGAAGATTGAAAATGAAAATTTCAACGTGGCATAGATTGACCTCCTGTGAAATTTCTAAGCAAATCGTCAAAGCCCGGCCCGACAAGAGAAGCCCAGTCGTCCACCCAAGTCAACACAGCGATTACACTCGTTTGGATACCGTCTATACATACATCTTTGTCCGATCCAGATTGAACTAATAATATTCCGACAGCAATGGAACAACAGGAAATCGCCGGCGCCGCCGGTGTCTCAAAGTCGGTGGCGGTGATAGCGTGCACTGCCATGTCTGCGTAAATGCAGCGTTAGGAGATGAAACCGACGTTGATTCTTCGATTGCCACCGCCCTCTTCCTTCAAATCATTTCTGATTCGACGGTTCGTATGCGCCGCCATTTCCTCCATAGTTTCACTCCTCGTCTGCTCTCTCATTTTGCCCGTAAGTTCCTTTCTTAAATCTGTTTGTCTATTTTCGATTTATATCGATAGTTTTACTGTTTAATTGATTGAAAATTGGTTTAATTTATATATGTTTGTGTATGAGTCTGTAGTTTACTTATGAGGGTATAATATGAGAAGAAAATAGAAGTTCTTTTATTATAAATATAATATTTACTGAAAATATGGTTAGTCAAGATGTAGTCATTTATGGTACATTTTGATTTAATTCTTTGGCTGTATTAGAATGTTTTGTGACAGAAGAAATGTGAAAGTATCTAACTCTTTTTTTTGTTAATATGAGGCAAAATTGTTGTTTTATAATTCAATATGGATGCTGGTTGTTGATCGGGTAATTATATCTGGTGCGGTGTCTTAAACATGACAAACAACTAATTGACTTCCGACATACTTCCTGATTATCTGTCCCTAATTGAATTAGCAGTGCTTAGTTGCAACCAAAGCAGGAAAACTCGTATCCGTGGTACCATGCCATAGAAAAAATGAAACTATATGTTGCAGGTGGCTACTGCACACCGTGTTCTATTCTCTATTTCCATTTTTTCAGTTGTGTTTAGATTAGCCCAAGAACCTTTAAAAACTTCTAGACCATGCAAAAATAAAAAATCACGGGGAAAAGTTGAGGCCATATAATAAAGTGTCTAGAGAGGGTAAGACAATTGATTGCACACCTCAGTCTCCTCAAGGTTTTTGCCTAGGACAGCACACCCTAGTAAGAAAAGGCGTAAGCCTTTGCATAGGACAGTCAAAGCTTAAGTTTTGACATTTTTGAACTTAACGAAGGTCTCAAATCTCAAGTGATGCGCACCTAAGGTGTAAGCCTCAGTCTCTTTTTTAACAATGATCTTTAGCATATTACAATGAATATCTTTGAAGATCCTATGACATTAGAACTGTAAACTATGAAAGATCTCAAGCCCATTGTAGCCATTCATATATGCATTCAGCTAATTATTTGAGCAGATCAGGTTCTTTTACCAACCATTGTGCTTGCTAAATTTGTTTCATTTAATATGGGCAAGTCTTTAGTTATACCTCTTTACCAAATAAAAAAAAGGAAGAAAAAGAAAAAATATCTAGTTATCTACTGAGGGATCCCCAATCCTTATCCTGGTTATAAATACCATGCGATCAATGAGATGATATTTTCTATTCACGGAACTCTTTTGTTTGAAATCCATTTGTACTATTATCAATTAATTAGATAACGGAAGGACTATTCTGTACAAAATGTTTATGTTCTTATTCTTAACAAACTGGATCTAATACTCCAATTTAGATAAGTCTTGTGTCTTGAGGTTACCTACCAGATAAAATTAAACAATTAACATCTACAACTTTCTCTAATCAGTATTTGCATTCCAGAATATTTGTTAGAAATCCTAAAGATGCGCGAAATTTCTATTATATGCTTTGATTTCCTGTTGATCCAACATCTGTGTACAATTCTTTTCATTCTCATATACCATAACATATATCCTATTTGTCATGCATTGATAATCTTGATACTTCATATATGAGTTATTGATCTATTCATCCGTTGCCTTTGGTTTCCCATTCATTTCTATCCATGATTATGTCATGAATAGAGATTTCTACTTGAATTTCGGATCTTATTTCCAGTTCTTTCTTTATTTATGCCAGATAAGGAGGTGGGATGCATCATATCTGTTTGGGGTTTATGGCGTCAGATTGGATCACATTGTAAGTATTTTACTAGAATTATTATTTAATATGAACACGAATGTACGTGTTTGGGTGTTGTAGTTATCTATTTATATCCTTTTATGGTTTGCAGATTGGAAAAGGTGACTGATAGCTCAAATGCAATTTTATGTATGAAACAGTTGCAAGCTTTGGTCTTCCCTCTTTCGTTGACTTCCTTAATGTACACTGGGTCCTTGGTCCTGAAGTTTCTGGTAGCACTCAGCACATGCAGTGGGCATTGGAATAATGGTGGAAATCTATCAGTTGTCTGTATAAAGGACATCCTTCAAAAGTTCATCTCCTGGATTCTTTCGATGGCTTCTAATATCTCTTCATGGCGAAACTATTTTGTGGTCAGTATCTAAAGGAAATACTTATTCCACCATGTTTTCTTTGCTGACTCACTTACCCACTCTTGTATATTCTAGGAGAGATGATTTGGCTTTTTGTATTTTTCTCTATTCTAATTTCTCTATGGAATTATGAATATAAACAAATTAATTTCTCCTCTCTAACAGTCAAACTGTTTAGGTGAAGTTATTAAACATTGTACCAAAGTAGGTCAAAGAACTAAACATACAAGTCTCACTGCCGCCCATGTATATAAATTCCAAATGCTAGGCCTTTGATGAAAAAAGTGATTTTGATATGCCAGTAAGGGGGTGTTTTGTAGATATAATTTTAAATAAATATATTTCTTCACTTTTTAATAACTTGATCTTTTAGAATAGGTGGTTCAATGTTTCTACTACTCTTGATGCAATTGATGATGATTTTATTATGTTCCTTCTTCACAGCTTAGTGAAAGATTAACTATGCTCCTTGATGTGTAATTAATTACAACAGGTAGCCAGCAATGACTTTAGTGACATATAAAGCATGTATAATGGAAATCTCAAACTGAGTGCATGACATGTTAAATTAAATTGTTGATCGTGGAAAGGAATTGCAAAAAATGATAAATTGTTTCTAAACTAGGAAGTTGTATTCTTTTATCAAATATAAAAATTATTGCTGTGGGTGGAAATGTGGTAATTTTTAAAGGCATAACATGAATTGCATATCATGATGCTGTGCTATATGAAGTTCTGAATTAGCATGGAGAGAACTACTAATATGAAATACACACGTTCGAAATCTTTTTATCAGTCAATCATCATACCAGTCAGTTGAGTTTAAGAAGTAAATGAATGAAATGCTATTTCTGAATACTTCCCCAACTTGCATTCTACAAATGGCTACAATTTTGATATTGTTATAAGTCATACTTAATCTCTCCCAGCATTTTTAGTTTTAGTATATGGAATTCTATTTTGAAAATGCATTACGATTATAATAATACTCATTTTTCTTTTTACAGGCTCCACTTACTGAAGAGTTGGTTTTTAGAGCTTGTATGATCCCTTTGCTTCTCTGTGGAGGATTCAGTACATACACTGTCATATTTCTCTGTCCAATTTTTTTCAGTTTAGGTAAGATGATTATTTAGTATGTAGATTATTGGTACCTTGTCTGAGATTTTGTTTCATTCTTTCATCAGTCCTAAGGAATATGGCATTAGTTAGGAAAATGTGTCTGAGAGTGAGCACATGAACCAAAAGTTCAAAACCCCTTAAGCACACTCGCTCATGTGTACACATAAAATAAGAAGAAAAATCATAGGAAGTAAATTAGAAGGTTCCCACAAAGATGCTTGATTCTTTTTGGTTGTTTGATATTGCCTCGTAAGAGCATCCCCAAAAAACTCTTTAAACATAAGTTGATCTCTATGTTAAAGAGTCGGTTTTTAAAAATATGCTTCAAGAGGCTCTTTAAATTAACATTTTAATTTAGATGGTGAGTTTGGACCAAAATATTTCAATTTTCAATGGAAGAAAATGATATAATAATTTGGAGGGAAGCTAGTGAAAATGAAAGATAGGGAAAAACAATAGACTTTTTGGGAGTAGTAAAATTAAGTGCTAAATATAAAAAATATGTTGAAGTAGTTAAAATTTTTTATTCTCTAATTTTTAGATACTCCATAAATTGCAGAATATGCTCTTTAAAAATAGAGAGTCACTTGGAGATGCTCTAAGGCTGTACATATAGTATTTTTAGAAGATTAAAAATGGAATACAAGAAATCTTAAGAAGCTACCACTTATAACATTTAGATGTTAACTCAGAAAATTGTGATCTTTTCTTTTTCTCAGCTCTGGTTTAAAAGTAACGTTAAGTCGAGGTGTAAATCAAATCTTACGATTAAGTTCACATAAACAATCTGCAGAAAGTCCGTCTAATCACTATTCATCTATTTTTAATTTGAAAAGTTAAAACGTTCGATAGTTATTTGAATAACATTCTTTATCGAATCAACTTCATTATAAAAATTGTAACCCATACTTTGCAATAATAGATAGTATGTTTTGGACTTTCAATGCAATGATTGATATGTGGGACAACAAAAAGTGGAAGTCTTTGTGATTAAAAAGTATGTTTTTTGGACTTATGCTTGCAGCTCATTTGAACCATCTATTGGAGTCCTACCTCCAAAAAAATTGCAGCTTCCTCAAAGCATGTACTGTTGTAGGTATGATGCTTTCTCTTGTATTTTACTGGATGTAATGCAAAAAATCTTGAATCAGCTNTGCAATGATTGATATGTGGGACAACAAAAAGTGGAAGTCTTTGTGATTAAAAAGTATGTTTTTTGGACTTATGCTTGCAGCTCATTTGAACCATCTATTGGAGTCCTACCTCCAAAAAAATTGCAGCTTCCTCAAAGCATGTACTGTTGTAGGTATGATGCTTTCTCTTGTATTTTACTGGATGTAATGCAAAAAATCTTGAATCAGCTGGCCAAATGATGAATTGGATGAAATTTCATTAAATTGGTTTTCCGATGTAGAAAAATGGTTGAAGAAGTGGTATAACTGCTATAAATGTTGGAGCCTGGGGTATTGAGAGACCAGAGAGTAGGATCATGATAATGAAATGTAGTTTGTAGTTTAAAGTGCCTGAGGTTTAAACACATTATATAAAGCCAATTCCAAGCATTCGGGAGTTGGGACAATGCTATACGATGTTTTATGTTTTCTCATCGGTGTTTGAATATCATTCTTTATGTTGCCATTAAATGGATTAAGATACTTTTTAGAGAGAATTTGCTCCATTTTTTTTTTACCGGCTGTATACCTTGTGATGTTCAGGTTTTCAGCTTGGATACACTGTCATCTTTGGGTGGTATGCATCATTTCTTTTTGTTCGAACAGGTGGGTACTCTTTTTGTATGCTTCATGTTTGGGATGTGCCATTATTGTTAGAATAAGAAATCGAGTGTTGCAGTCCAAATGTTATTTTTATAGGAAATTTTTAATCAGCTATATGGAAAATTGCTGTAACAAAATATGTCATGAATTTGCTCCAATTCTTAAGTTCTTAAGTGGTATGTGGTTTTGACATTTTAATTCTGAGTTTAGAATGGCTAATATGATACTTACTCAAAAGACATTGCTGACACAGGATCGTATATTTGATAACGAACAATTGAAGATTAAGAAAAAAAGGGGTGCAAAGAAGAGAAGAATTGAGGGGCAAAAAAGCTATCAATTTATTCATATAATCAAGGGTTCAATATTACAATGAATAAATCCTCTTATTTATATAGAAAAATAAACTAAAAGAATATAGAACCAAACGAACTTCTAAAAAACTAGAACATTATTGAAATATTATAACTAATTTAATCTAATCTGAATAAAGATAAGAATAATGATAAAGATAAAGGTAAAGGTAAAAATAAAGATAGAGATAGATTTTAGTTAGGATTTTAATTTAGAGTTTGGTGATGATGGTAGAGTTGGTGACCAATAGCAACTGTGAAGAGGTAAAGGGATACTGATTTTTGTGTGGATGGTAGAGGCGCGACCAAAAAGTCGGACTCACAGTAGACTAATATTAGGCTAAGAGTGGAGATGGTTGGATCAACGACGGTGGGTGGAAACAATGGTAGTGGCTGAGATAGCGCCATTAGCCTGTTGATTTTTCTGCCCTTCAAATTTGGGTGATTGGCAATGGTGAAAAGGTTTGGGGAAGAGATTCAGGTCTTGGTTTGATCGGGTATTGGTGTGGAAAGTTGGTGATAGTTCAGTGTACGGTGTAGCCAGTGCGAGATGGAGGGCGGGCGACGAATGGGCACTATTAGGAGTAGGGTTGTACAGTGGGGAAAAAGAGGGATTGTGGTGATGGGCCGGGTCAATGTATGGGTTTTTGGATCGGGTTTGATAGGTTTGGGTTTAGGTTTTGACTATGCGTATTTCTGTAGCAGTGTGTTGGGTTGTATTTGTGTTGAGCATATAGTGGGCTTGGTTGGTTGTGTATGTGTGTATATTGGTATGTATATGGTCTTGCTTGTTTAGTGTTTGTAGATAGGGATAAGTGGGTCGATTGTGTTGGGTAATTTGGGTGTATGTTTATTTGGGGCTTGGGATTTTATGGTTATATATGTGGGCTTTGATTTTGAGTTGGGGTTAAGAGGCTATCGTTGTGCCTTGGATGAACACCAGTAGGCAGTAGCAATATAGACTAATTTTTTATTTTTATTTTTATTTTTATTATTTTTTTTTTCTTTCAAAAAACTAGAAGCAGCAACTAAACAAGATGAACTACTGCTGCATTTTTTTTGAATTAACTAAAAAATTGAGAAAAACTACTGCTGCTGACTCTAAATATGTGTGATGGTTTGGGAGTGTGTGCATTTGGTTGGTTAAAGTTTTGAAGGGTGGCAGAATGTTGTTGTGTGTTTATGGATTGAATTTGAGAATGAAAGGTAGGTCACACAAGGACGACTTGTTCTGATACCAAATTGACGTAGGAGCGTATATTTGATAACGAACAATTGAAGATTAAGAAAAGAAAAGAAAGGGGTGCAAAGAAGAGACAATTGAGGGTAAAAGAAGATATCAATATGTTTATGTAATCAAGTGTAAAATATTACAATGAATAAACCTTCTATTTATAGAGCAAAAGAAACTGAAAGAACATAAAATCAAATGAACTTCTACTAAATGAGAACATTATCGAAATATTATAACTAATCTAATATAATCTAATTTGAATAAATGTAATTTAAATCAAACTCTACTTTAAAATCCTAACTAAAATCTATCCCTATCTTAATTCTTATCTTTATCTCCATGACATGCATATTTGCATAATTGTTGATCAAGAACGCATATGAAAAATAATATACAAAATGAAGGCTAAAAGTTGGAATCCATAATTTGTAGCATGAAATATAATAGAGATCTGTTTATCTTTAACCATGTAGTTGGTTTCTATGACTATGTTGAGGTTTCCTATTTGTTCTTTAAAAGATTCTTTTTTCTATTTGGAGTAAATTACGTATTGATTGAGGTACCTTATCATTTGTCAAATTGCAGGTCATCTAGTTGCTCCTCTAGTTGCTCATATGTTTTGCAACTTCATGGGCTTGCCTGTGATATTTTCACGTAGATCTGGTATGTGAATTAGCCTTGATCCCACTGACATGCTATTTTAATTGACCCCCTCCACCTCCGAAAGAAAAAAAAAAGTGAAAATTAAAGAGAATTCATAATGAGAAAGGCTGGTCATGATTTGTCTAGATGGAAAAAAAAACTATATGTGGGGGAATTGAACGTATTTTGTATAGTAAGAATTAAGAAACTTTTGTCTTTGTTTATTTTTTCTGTGTTGATTCGAATGTCCATAAGTAAGGTTATTGAACTAAGTTTCCTTCAGTTATCTTCATTTCATTAGAGAGAAATTAATCTTTTAGTTCACTTTGTAAAATAGATGTAGAAAGGTTAATTTTATTCTTAAGTTGAGAATTGTTTAGAGATGGAAGCTCCAGAGAAGTTGATATCGTGGTATAGCTACATTTAGTTAATTTTCTGCATTCTACATGTGGTCAAGGGCTGTTTAACCGCACAGAGGGGTTGGAATGATGAGATATATTTTTGAGCCTAAAGATGGATTTCAAATATGCTGTTATATGGAAGTTCTTGCTATCTTATTTTCTTTCCAACTGCTTAGGAGTGGTTGGAATGTGAAGATATTCTGGAGATCAACTAGTAAGTTTTCTTAATTGAGTGATAGGGAGAAGTATTGGCACCTTAAGAAGTACGTATACATGTAAACTTATTGCATTCGTATCTGATACAGATACTCTTGGACACGCTCTAATGCATAATGACTATATATATATATATTTTATAATTTTATATTTTTAAAATTAAAATTTTTTATATGTATCGGACACGTAGGATACGTGAAGAAGAAAATTTTTATTGGTTTAAACTCTCTCAAAACTCAATATTATTGGTAATAGATGACAATTTTTTTAAATTTAATTGGTAAATATTGTTATTATCTATAACTTATTGAAAATAGATAATATTTATTATTTAACAATTTCGAGAAAATAAACGTGTTTTAAGATAAGATAACTATAAATCTACACTTATTATTGAAAATAGATATGGTGTTAAATAATTGACAACTAGGGTTTTAAATTAATTGACAACTAGAGTTTTATAATTGAAAATATACAATAGTATTAAAACTTTTAATACATGTAAAATCGTGTTAATAAGTGTTAATAATTGACAACTATACTTTTATTATTGAAAATAGATAATGCTGTTAAAAACATAGAACTTTTAATACTTGTAAATCTGTGTTGAAAAAATTATACATTAATACAATCAAAATACTACTCACATATACACATATTTGTGTATCCTAATTTTTTTTTTTTTAAAAGCTATATCGGCTTACCTATCGTATCGTATTTGAATCCATGCTTCTTAGTTGGCACTGGAGATGGACTTCTAATATTCAGGTTTTAAAACTTCAATCTTATTATCCTAGTTTTAGTGGAAGAATCGTAAAGGTTCTACAATTCCTCGCATTGTTCATATCTCCTAGATATTTAATACCTATATTCTTCTGATTCAAATAGACTTCTTTCCCCAAAATCTACTGCCTGTCTGAAACAAGATGTTCATAATTCTGAAAGTATGAACTCAAGTGTAATAGAATATTTATAGCATGTTTGTTAAGCCGGAATGAACAATATTAAAGAACGGAAGTCTTGTTCATTGTATCCAATGCTTCGTACCAAACATACACTTAGTGTCAGTCTGATCTAGTTTGTGGTGTCCTACCTACAATCAACTGACGCAGAATTGCATTTTGCCTGTTTTTATTTCTGGCTCAAATTTATATCAACTTTCCTGCCATGTGATGTCCGGGAAACTTGCTTGTTTGCTCATAACTGAAATTACCTATTATATTGTATCATTTGAGTTTATTCCAATCGCATCTTTTGATTGTTTTCAGGATTAATAGTGAGTTTGGCATTTACAGCGGGTGTGATGGGTTTCTTCTGGCTGCTTTTTCCCTTAACGACTCCACAATTATTTAACAGCACGATGGATAATTGCAAGTGTTGGCATAGGTATTGTAATTGGAGCTAACAATTTGAACTTGTGGTGAAGTGATCTCTGGATTTAGTAGAAAGTGTAGCTGTAGACTGTAGTATTGAAAACAATGTGATGATGAAGTTCACTGTTATATTTTTCTCTTTTCATCTGCCTTCTTATGTTTTCTATTAGTTGGTTGACTATGTCAAGTGTTATTCCATGCATTGGACCGGACATGAAAATGTGGGTAAAATTTGTCAGTTTTCTAACACGCCAAATGTACGTAACGAATAACGAAGTCTAATGTACAAAAATAAGAATAGCTAGTAATATTTTTCCTTTTTCTAGATGTTCGACTGTTTGTCTTTCACAAGTACAATTTACCCACTTACCTTCACTTCTTTCCTATGCGGCATATATAGAGGGATGGCAAAATGTAATGCCCTTGATTTGTTCTGCCATGTTATCATCCCTAACTCGGGTGGACTCGATAACTTATCCTCATATGTAACTGAAACTGCCAACTAATACTACTGACAACATTGAATACTCCTAGAATTACAGCAAGGCAGTAATGAGGAGTCCTAGGTGGGTGGACACTGATGTCAATTCTTTTTTCTTGCTTTATTTGGAAGATTTTGAGTTTGAGGAGGAGTTTGGCCCATGATTGGCTGTTGAATGCCTCTGCTTGAGCTCAATGAGCAATGCCTGATTCTCTTGGTTGAGAGTCTCTGCCTTCTTCCTCAGCCTCTCATTCTCTTTCATTATATAACAGTTCTCCATATACAACTTTGAGTTCAGTTTCTCCATTTCTGTGAACTAAACTGCAAAAAAAAAAGGGACCTATTAGTTGATATCGAAGAATTACGAAACAAGTTAACATGAATGTTAACTATATTTTGAGAATTAATAGTGGGAAAAAAGTAGAAGAATATTGATATTTCTTAATCTGCACTCTTGACAAAAATGGATTCTTGTCCTTGCTTTTGTCTATGCTTCAAGATAAGAATAAACTGTAACATAGCCCCTTTGCTCTTGTTTATTATACTCTCTAGTTTTGTGAAAAAACACCGTCTTGAAGAAGGCTATTTGTCTACCTTTACAAGTGCAGAAAGAGCAGGAGGACTGGACGAGGAACTAGGAAGCCTTTGGATTGGTTAAGAATGAGCTTTTTCCTCTTCTTACCTTACCTTTTTGGACAGAAGAATGTGTAATCACGGAAGGCTTCTTCTCTTGGCAATAATTTATTGTTGTCGTTCTTCAATTTTACTATGATTATGCATTATGATTTCTTCTTTTTAGGGGTATATGAATGATGATGGGCTCAACCAGCCCCAAGATTCGCAATGATGTGCTTGGATTGGTTCGAACCGACTGAGTTAGCAGGCCACTATCAATTATATTTTGTCAATGACCAGCTAATAGATAAGGTATCTAAGGAATTGGATTGGGAGAAGAAACATAAGAAATCCATACAATGTTTGCCTCTCATTATAATTCAAATTTTAATTTTAACTATACATTTTATAAGATTCACAGTTACTACTTAAAAGTGAACGTTTTTACCTCTCATTCTGAAATAGTTTCGTTCAAAACGTAATCTCAAAAATATGAGTTCTCCCAGTAGCCTAACCCCAAAATTGAGTTTTTTTTTTTTTTACCTCTCCCAGGCCATCCTAATTGAACGTCTCCAAATAAGAAAGTATTATTTTCTAACTATTAAAAGAAAAAAAAGAAGCCACAAACTATTTTTTGGTATACAACAAATTGCATTTGAAAGAAAGCAAGGCATACAATCTGTTCCTTGTTAAACGTTCTGAATCTAACAAATTTAAAGATGCAACTATGCAGGTTACTTTATTCGCCTCACGAAGAATAAAATTTCAAGAACCTCTATCATGAAAATCTTCGAGGGCTGAACTGATGTCGGCATATATAGAAGCATGGGTTTTCCATTTACACAAAAGAATGGTTTACGGAAGATTAACCAACTCTCACGTGTGTGAGACTCACCGAAATAAAAAATGAACCCCCTCCCCCTCCCCCTCAGGCCTCCCCCCTTTAACCCTCATCTGTAAGTGTAGCAAGATTGTAGAAGGATAAAATCACTTATACATTCTCTTATGTGCATTGTGGTTTACACTCCACTGAGTTTAAAATTGAAATGGGTGGGAATGTGTCCAATGATGTCAAGACACATGGCATGACTCGATTGTAGAATTTGTTGTCAAAGAAATGTACACATAGCATGATTCGATTGTAGAAGCATTAGGGGCACATCGAAAATCTGAACTTAGGCTTTGTACAACCCTAAGAGTCGCAGTCAACCCTTGCAATCTGAAACCCAATTTCTTTAGCAAAAACTAACTAACCCGTATGTAATAACAGACACTGACTATTGATATTTTGGAAGCACTCATGAAATTCTAATAATTTGATACTTCTCTTTCATATCAATTGAACAATGTCAGGTTATGTTGGGGGAAAATGGGTGATTTATGTGTAGATATTTATCAATTATCATATAATATAATAACATAAATATAATTCAACAATAAGGAGGGAGGTTTTAAGGAATCATGTCAATGACCCTATCTTAAAATTGTGTTGTCTCCCCTTTATGTGGATACTTTCGACATTACATGATTTCAAGATAAAATTCATATAGCTTACAGTTGGTTCTCCTTTTATGGGGCACGATCACACAGGGAGAGAAAAAACGAGTCTCTATCATGTTATCAAAAGTATTAAAATATAATATAAAAATGTAGAGAGTATTCTATTAAGTTATCTTTTCTTATTATATATTTCAATGAAAATCTCTCTTATAGGGACAAATTCAACCCCACAATCATGAATATTAAAAAATTTTAAAATGTAAGTTACACACTAGGAATTATTAGTTTTAATTTTGTAGTAAACTTAAAATTAAAATCAAAACTGAAAATTAATATTAAACTTTAATTTGAAAGTTAAAACTTTTATAAATTACAACATTTTAGTATGGTAAATTGGGTAGGGTTATGGAAGGTAAAAACAAAAGCGTAATTCTATTTAGCTACGTTGCAATCTCAGTTTAGGTGGCGTTGATATTGCATTAAATAATAAGTAAAATTAAATGATTATTTAATTTTACATTTCATTTATCATATTATCTAGCGTTACTTGAATTGAGATTGCAACCTGAATGAGGCTACCTAACATTATTCAAAGAAAAAAAAAGAGACAAATATAGTGCAATTACACTAAATTCGAAGTGCCTTAATCCAATGTTTGCCAAGATGACTAGTGCCTAAAAACTGTGAATACTGAATAGGTGACATTTCAATTTAAAATACTTGTCATTGTTGACAACACTTTTTAATTCCATGCGAACTGTTGGTCAGGTAGTATAGTTTGCCGAGCTCCTGGCGATTTGATTAGGACCATGCTATATCTACCTAACATTTTATCTAAAATTTCACCTAATTGACACATAGCGGTCCCTATTGTTGGACACATACGAATGGTACAAATTGTATCAAGAATTCAATCCTCGTCAGGTTTGGAGTCACGTGCAAAATATTTTATTATGAGAATGTGTTGTTAAAAACGGGTGAGGAAACAGGTTTTAGAGAATGATAGACAAATAAGAACTAAAAGTACAAGTTATGGTGTATTGATAGTCCTTTCACATGGTAATACTTGATAAATTTCATACTTTTATTTCATAGCATGTTTGGAAAGTAAATAATTTAAATTAAACATTAATAGAAATGAGTGAATAGTATATCGAGTTGAGATCTGATGTCCAATTATGTTATCTAATTTGCTGTCCACTCAATTGTAAATTGACACGTCATGAAGAATTAAAGTTGTAATCAATTTTAATTTTCCATAATGTGTCCATTTGCAATTGGATGGACAACAAATTAACAACAAAAATGGACAACAGATCTTAACTCTTGAAGATCTTCAAAGTACGTAAATAAAAAAATAATTTATAAACTTGGCTTTAACTATACAACTTGCTTAAATCATCTTTCTTAGTCATTGTTTGATGGTCATTATTGAGTAAAAATGATGTTTTGAATATTGATTTTTTGGAGAATGTGTGGTTAAAAAATTTAAAAAAAGTTAGTTTACTTATAAAATATTTTATTTTATAAATGTATGGATAAAAATAAGTACGAAAAATAAATATTTTATTTTAAATAGAGTGAGGGGCTTAACCATGGCTAGGGATGGCAAAAAGCTCGTGGGCTCGGCTTGGAAAAAGTCCGAGC